>SNQN01003159.1:50596-64421 GCA_008642245.1 Bassia scoparia
ACTGAAGTACTAGTTGGTAATTCCATTAGTTTATGACTTTGAAGCACTAATCTCTATTTTGGTAGGTTCTTGATTGATAGTGTTAAATACAGAAAAGCTAATTAAATACTTTGAACAAATTGGTTGATCCAATATATGTTGTGAGTTGCTTTGCAGCATTAGATGTTCTAGAGTTCAGTTTTTAAATATTCCTSAAGTGAATAACCATGCCAACAAAGTGGATATAAGTTGCTGATTTGTGATCACATATCTGGTAGCTTGTAAACCATTGTAATATAAAATCGTTGCATATATTATTGGTGTATACATACTACGACACGTAGTGCTGCAAAGGTTGAGCTTTCCTTATTTAACGTAAAAAGAATGGATGGCGTCTTCCTCCCATAGAAGCCACGTGTTATTGTTTCAGTCAAAAGTCGTTGGCTATTGRTTTATTAGATGTACCTTTTCCTTCCTTTTCTCACCTTAAGAACATTACTATATTCTAATACTTAGTATTTTACTAGGTTACAGATCCTTAGCAGTTGCTGACCTTGTGAAACCTGGCTCCTGGACTTTTGGTTTTGGTGTACTTGTGATGCAAACAATGTTGATAATGATGATCAATTGATCATTTTCTTGTGTTTTTTAATATTTGTCTGAAAGGTTCTCTAGTTTCTTTGATTAAAAATGTTGTGGTAAGACTCTGTAAAAACTAGTATAAAATATTTAGGCAAGAGATCTTAAGAATAAAGGATACATGGTAAACAAGAAGTAGCAAGTGTGAAGTGTCTAATATACCACTCAGCTAGACTTACCGGTTTTGTATATTCTATATTTATATGTTTTCTCCTCTTTCAGAAGTTGACTAAGTCGATCTCTTTCTTCTTCCGGTTGGATGTTGATTAGCTCAAGATTAAACAAATGCTTAATGTTGATGGCCACAATTTAAAGATAATCCGACACATACGTGGCTAGCAATAGGGTGGTCAATCAAAGTTTAGTGGACTAATTAATATAGATAATTAGTATTTAGATGTGGATGGATCCAAATCTCTCCATTAGGAGAGCCACATCGATTATTTTTTGCTTCCAACTGCTACGTGTGACGGCTTTGACCAACCCAACACGATGTTCCAGCTAATAATAAGAACATCAGGAAGGTTCCTTTAAAACCTAAGTTTTTCATTGTATATTTGTGTCAACCATTAAGCAGCTAATAATAAGAGCATAACTTCAAAAAGAYCAAGGAGGTCTTTTTTATCGTTACTTTTATGGCACTTAACTACTTGAGAGGATGTCCTTTTCACATTTCACATTTTGAATTTGGGAAAGTATAATTAATTATAGTAATATATTTAGTATACTTAAGCAAAAGCAGTTGTTAAAGCACAGGGTAAAGCAGTACTTGTGCAGAAAAACACAATTAGATGCATAAGTATTTCCATAATGGGAAGAAAGAATGTTTGAGTCAAGTGCRGCAATTTGGCGAAACTTGGACATTTTGAGCTTCCACAATTCCACTAGCATGCCATTACTTAAATTAGATTTAAAGTAGTTTATCTAGGGCCTTTTGTAATGATGTTTATGTTGTGTTTGTGGGTGGGTGGGTGGCGGGGTGACCAGTGATATCAAATATCTTTTGCCAACTAGTCCATATTTTACTATTGATTATCAAAGTATTTTTCCCTAATKAGATATGAGGCTCCTGCCACCCCCACCCCCCTTTAGTTTACCCTCTGAGCTCAGCATTTGGTATAAGTGCTTTCATAGGTGGGCATAAAACTTGCTGTATTAAGTATTAACAATTGAATAAATTGGCATTATATTGGATTTATGAAGCCAGATATAATTTTATTTATTGTGAAGGCACAATGGAGAAAGTAAAGGATGGACATGGATGATTTCATGATTGACTGTAATGCACTGATAAGATGTCAAAATTAACAGACATTGAATTTGTGATGGCTGCTGAAGTTCATTTTACGCAGACGGTTATGTAGACTCTGCATATATGCAGCTTTCACCAAGAGGGAGAGGGAGAAAAGTTGTGGTTTTCTAGTGTGTGTGTGTGTGTGTGTGTGTGTGTTTTGGGGTGTGTGTGTGTATTTGTTTGTTTTTTAGGGTGTGTGTGTGTGAATATAATTACTAGTGTCATTATTTAGTTAATATCCGTTTCTAATGTTAGAATCCCTACCTCTTGTGTTGGCAGGTTGCTGATTTTTGTGCTGAGAGGATGCATCAGGTCATCGCAGAGGAATTGAATAAGGATGGAATCCCTGGAAATGAGTGGCAGAAAAAGTGGAAAGAAGCGTTCTCCAGTGGCTTTAGAAGAGCTGATGAGCAGGTTGTCTCAGAAGCTAAAGTCTGAGATGGTGGATCACTCGTGTGTGCAGTTGTTCTGGTTGTCAGATAATTTTGTCCAATTGTGGGATTCCAGGGTGTTCTTTGAGGAGGACGCAGACCATACTCCTTATGTTGATCATAAGGTAGTCAAGTTCTCATGCCTAACTTCCTGGGTTCCATGAATAAACAAACTTATTTGTCTCGACTTACTATGTATTGGGGTCGTGGAGTGAATGATTGATGATTAACTCCATGTATTAGTGGTGCAGTTGCACATATTCGCTGTGTAAAAGCATATCTCTGCTGCGAGTCATTGCGTAATCTACAAACAGTTTCATCTGTTGTTGCATATTTGCCTGCATGAACAGAAGGAAATGTGTTAATTTTGTATGCTGAAGAACAATCAATGATTTTGATAAGCAATATTAAAATTTAAATGAGTGCTCTAGCCATTTTACTCCATGCTCATGATGCATGAAGTCTTGATTGTTGTTTTTTATGCGTAAAAAGTTCATGTTAGTTGTTCTTGCCTGCTCTTTCTGTGTTATAATCGCTTAGTAATTATAAATCATCTTTCAAAATTCACACTTCAAGAATGGGACTAAAGACGTATTGTGTCTTTTACAGCCAGATAGAGCTGATGAGTTAATGAGAATTGAAGGGAGGGTTGGGAAGTATAATTGGCAGGTGCTAGGGTTCTTGGAGTCCTGCTGTCTCGGCTATAGGTTTCTCTTCTCACTGTTCTTACAATTATACAACATGATTTGTTTTAACTGTTTTAAATGGAGCTCATTTTGTCTATTGCTATGCAATGTTTAATATCTGACTCTAATCTGTTATCTCTTATGAACTTTATATGTCATTTTGTGGTCAGTTATTGACTGGAATTCAGAAAATGCATTGTCTCAATGAGAGTTTACATTTCAAAAAAAGAAACAAACAGCGTACAAAGAATCAAGGATTTAGGGAAGGAAGGAACCTAACTCAATGTTGGTGTGACAACTTGTTAGCTTTAATAAAGGAACCTAATCAAGTTTCTTGACAACTGTTAGCTTACCTTGATTGGGTTGGTTGGTTGTATGACCTGTCTCGCTAAGAGGAGTAAGAGCTAAGAACTAGCCAATTACCTGATCAGGGATCTTTTTGTTGTTTGCAGAATCTCATGATATATGAAGATTGTGTTAGTTGTTCACTCTCTGGGTGCTTTGGTAAATATTGTTGTAAATTATTGATTTTTGGGCACAAACAGTTAACTTGTGATGAATTTGAACTTTTGTAAAGTTGAATAGTTGTTATACTCGAGTTCCTTCACAGGATATAACATTAGAATCTATATAGCTTTAATATTTGATCAAAAGCTGGGCAAATAATCTTCGTATGTCGTATAATAAGTACATGTAGAGTTATAGTTAGATGGTCTATATCTATTAGATACTTGGAAGATATATAGCAAGATCGCTTCTTATTATCATTTGTTTCTTATTCATTTCTCCTCTTCAAAAGACTCTTAAATTCTGATCATTGACAATATTGTATTTGTTTTTCTGAGCTTCAGTTTTGATAACTTAAAGATTTACTATTTTCCTATGTGTCACCATTCGCAATTTGAGTCAAAGGCAGGAGCTCTATTTTACTTTTAGGTGGTTTATGAACCAAGTGCATTTGATTTGATCTCTCCTATATAGCTGTGTAAACTACAAGGCATTGCATAGTYTRGAATCTTATACGTTGCTCTCTTCTGTTGCAGGCGATAGGTATATGAGCCCTTACATAATTCCAGTGCCCGAGATCACTTTCATGACAAGAAGTGATGAAGACGAGTGCTTGATATTAGCAAGTGACGGGCTTTGGGATGTCATGTCTAATGACGAGGTTGGTGAGGTGGCCCGCCGTCTCCTAAGGCGAATGCGTAGGTCAATGGTTGCAGGTGATGCTCCTCCCGCAAAAGTGGTTGCTGATAAACTGATGCAGCTTGCTATGAGTAGAAACAGTTCTGACAACATCTCAATCATCGTTGTTGACCTAAAGTCGAGGAGAAGACAACGAGCAACGAATCAATGAAGAGGCAGGGTATTCAATATTGATTTCTTTCAATTCTTTTGAGGCCTGTTGAGGAAATATTCATGAAGCATAGMAGCATAAGCACCAATGAAGCTTTTTCTATAGGGATCTTAGGTAGCCCTCATTAGCTATTGTTTTCYACTTGTACAAAGCTGACTCTACTGATGGGATGATCCTCCTGACAGTTTAAAAAAAAAAAACTGTATTACTACAAATTACTGGATCAACCCTCTATTTTAGTTGGTTTGATCCAGACAATTTCCGAAGCGGAAATGTCGAAAACAAAACAGATCAGATTATTAATGTTAAATCAATGTTATCATTCTTGGTTGCGATGAAAAGACAGAGATATGTTGCTTGGTTGCGAGCTCAGGTTATGTAAATATCATCTGCTGCCATTAGTTTTTGCATTGGGTATAGATCTAATTGAGTTAATGTAATAAAACTGTCATTTGATTATACTGATTCTGATTCATGCATCATGTTTGAAACAATTGTAAGTTTAAATTGAACTAAATTGAAAGTTAGATGTCAAACATAGTATGATAATCTCTATTACGGAGTATATGTCAAAGAATCTCTGATGTAGATGTCCCCTATGAAAATATTATTTTACTACTCATTAAACTTTTTGAAAATATAATTTATTCAAATATTTATTTGCATACCTTTCCAATCTACAAATATTATTAAAAGGCGTGCCTTATTTTCATTATTTCGCAAAAGAAATTATGTTTTGATATAGATTTGAATCTAAAACCTCTAACAAATAAGGTCACACATTTACCATCTAAACTAACTTTTTTTAGTGATGTAAACGTTCATATAAAACTAAATATTCATTACATTTAATAAGTAAGTTAGAGGTTATATTTATTATTATATTTTTCAAAATATTAGAAAAACGATTATATACCACATGATACTCACCACAAACTCCTCATATAGCCTTAGTTTCTTGTGTAGATCTCAATAAATGAAATACTTCCATTGCTTAAGCCTTAGTATAAACATTATGTATTCATGAGGTCTTGACACCAATTCACAACAATTCCATTGCTTAGTATTTCAAATAAACTAGTATTTAGCCCGTGCCAAGCATGGGTGATTTTTGTTTTGTTAAATTTTGACACTATAATTGTTACAACATAGAATGAAGTGATAGTAGGTTTACTTTAATGTAATTTTATTTTGATGCAAGTGTATGTCTAATGTTATAATCGAAGAAACGAAATATATTATAGTAAATGTGTTATAATCTAGAGTTGAATTAAATTGTATCCAAATTTTATATGCAACATACATGTAAGTATTTTAGTACCATCTATTATGACAACTTAAACTTGATTAAAAAGATGTAGTCTCAATTAAATTTATCATTAATGCCAAAATATATTACAAGTCGTTTAGGCAAATGTTTCAACATCTTAGATTATACGAAATATTTATAGATTGTTTGTGTGCTTCAACGGTCACTGTTATGCTGCTTTCTCTTTTTACTGTAAAGTAATTTTGAAATCATTATTACTCATTTTTGTTAAAAATCTATTAACAGGTAGAAGAATTGGTTTTGTCAATTGCTAACACTAAATTACACATACATCTATTATATTTTTTTTACACAGTAATTGATGACGCAAGTACATCGTCAAACTATAGCTCTTATGTTGACTTCACTTTTGGACTTCTGTTTGGATGTTTCTTTTTTGGGTTTGACGTCTGTTGTTCTATTAAAATTCTTAAGAAATCTATTATTGAAATCTTTAAGAAATTTTAAATATCAAATCTTGTACATAATATAAGTTAAGATGATGTTATTTTTTCTGTTAATACTGTTCTTTTTTAGCACGATTTACTTTTTTTATTATCTGCTTCTAAATAGCAAATTACATGTTATATGCTTTGTATGAGTTGTTTTTAGTTAATTTTTAACTAAGTCGAGTTCATTTCAATTTTATTTCAGGAAAGGAAAGTGAAAATCATGATTGTGGAATGTAAAATTCAAATGCAGAAAATTAATTATTCTAAAAAAAAGCTAATAATAATTATTAGAACACATTTGATTAAGAATTTTTAAATTTAAACAATCGTCAAATAAAAAAACTATTAATGCATTCTGTTAATCATGGAGTAAACTTTATCCATCGTCAAATCATTAACATGTGTTTTTGTAGCTTTAGAGTATATTGTAACAATACAATAATGTATACATTCATTCAAGACTGATTATGAACTCTTTATACCAATATATACATTTAGTAGTAATTATACTTCATAAAGTGTATTCCTCAATCTTCAAAGTGAAGTAACCTTTAGATTTATAAATATCAAAGATTGTGGATGAGTTCTAAATCAAATAATATTCATTCGATAACCTCTTGGCATCAACTTAGAAAATTGATATGAAACTTCAGTGTTTGGTCTTCAATTGTTATGCAGCTCCCACTTTCATAGAGATATTTTACTAACCTGAAACTAAATGGATGTAAATAGAAGTTTGTTACGTGGATCATGCGCAAGAAAACAGAAGTATAAACATTTATGCTCTATCAAACGTGTGTATCATGGTAATTAACTTACAAAAAAACGCATAAAAAATCTGGAAAAAAATTGCAAAAAAATTACTTCACACTAACTGAAAAAATACGTATTAATCAATCTTCTACGCATGCATATGTACAATAAACATACCTAAATATAACTTAAAACTTTCAAACTACTCTACAAGTAGCGCCCTAGAAGCAATAAAAACATATAATTAAATAATTATTATCAAGATCTACTCCGTACCTACTTATAATATTTAAAATATATTTAAAATATAGAAATTACGTAAAGATTTTCAAATAATCAATAATCAAATCTCAAATGATACAAACAAAGAATTCAATCCTTTTTTTAACTCAAATTTGTTTTAAATAATTGTACGTTTTATATTCTTTTTTAGATTATCCATTTGAATTTTTTGATACATACTTCTTATACAGCTGAGACGTTGAAACATTCATGCTCACCAATGATGTTTATTAATTGCAATGAGAATTGCACAATAGATATGACATTCAATTTGCAATTCCAAATAAACTAAAATAATAGTGCCTTACACAAAGTTTCCTTCTATAAAATGAGGATTTGTAGATGACATGCACATTGTACTATTTCCTGAAAAATTCAAAGCATTGTTAGAATAGTTGTATAATTTGTAATACAAACAAAGAAGACATGAAGCAAAAGCAAAGGATTATTGGGAAGAACATAAATGTTAACTTAGTTTTGAAAAATCTTTGTTTATACGTTTTTTGTTTTTTTTAATCTTATTAATTATCACACCTGATTTTAAATAAAATTGAATATAACTAACAACTAACAACACAAATTGAGGGCTGAAAAATTAATCTGATTTTTGTTTTTATTGTGGTGAAAGACGTTAACTGTGCTAGGGATTCAACAATGGTCATTATCGAATATTTTTCCGAAAATTATATAAATTTTTACGAAAAAACTAATGTGAAATTGGAAAAAATTGTAACATTCCCTATTATTAAAAGTATAAATATTTAAGCAATATTTAAGATTATATTTAAATTGAAAAAGTCTAAAGGAAAAATTTTTTCTGCTCAAAAGAAGTAAAATCATTTTTTTTAAATTAAGAAATTGAAACGCCAAAATGCATAAGAATTAAACCATTATATCAATCTAATATAAATAATAATAATAATAATAATATAATAATAATTTAAAATACATAGTATATTTAAATATAAGAAGTGTGTAACGTAAATCTATTACGAAGTTCGATGAATTTTTGAAGAACGGATATTTTTACAAATATTTATAATAAATTAAACAATTGATCTTTTATTGTCACAAAATTTTGTTCTAAATAAATTTTATATTCCTATTTTGATTTTTATAATATACTAAGAAATTGAACAGACTTCATTTTTACTTTATTGCAATGAAAATTTGAGAAATAGTATGACATTTGAATTTGCAATTTGAAATAAACTAAAACAAACGTGCTTACCAAATTTCATGATAAAATGTAGACTGTGATGAAAATGCTTATAAAATTCAATTTGTTTGATACGAACGAAGAAGACATGAAGCAAGAGAGATTGGGAAGAATTTATTGTGAATGGAGATGTAACTGTTTTTTTTGTTTACAATATATATGTTTAACGTAAATTGTAATTGTTGGTTATTGACTTTTTTGTTCATTTAAACAATATTTTAAAAAAAAGTTGCATGAAAAGAAGAGATTTTTAATTAAACTTATTTTAAACCTTTTTATTTTTTATTTTGACAATATTAAAAGATGACAAGTGTCAGCATTTAAGTTTAAAACCAAGTATAAATATATTTATTATAGATTTTGCTAAAGTTCGTGATTATATTTAACTAATTAAACAGAAGGTATTTGTTTTTGCATTCGGATGTACAATAATTTATTGTCATCAACATATAGTTGCCTTTATATTAATATAGTGACCTTTTATATCAATATAGTCTCTATTCTCAATTTACATCAATATAGTGAAATTAATAAGGGTCACTATTATTATAAAAAAGGTTACTATATTAACAAATGGTCATTATTTGATGTACAGTAAATTTATTGTAATTCGTTGTACTAATATTTGTCCTATATAAAAAAGGGCTAGTATCATCTTTTTAGGGTTATATTAATGTGACCGGGGCATCGTTCGGGCAAAAAAAAACTAGTTAATAAATTATTTTCAAAACTCGTGACGAATTCGGGTCGAAATGTCATGACTAAAGTCAGTAATTTTTCGGGCGGGCCGAATAACCTTTAGTTTAGATGTAACATTTGAATTAACTTTTTAGAGTTTTTACCAAGTCTAAGTTATTTTTATTTAATTAAACTAGGTGTTGGGCCGGGGAGTCTTAAGCATGACTTGTTTCATCATTCAACTGATATGTTTTTCTTCCCCTTTTATAGCGAATACTTTAAGTAGTAAGAAAAATTTGGTTGAGATGAAAAGTAACAACTATTTTATTATCCAGAGGTCATCATTCATCACGTGTCAATTTGCTAGAAAATTTAATTATTTTTATAACATTATGTAAAATCTACATGTCACATAAGATGATTGATGTGTGCATAAAATTGGATTAATTAAGACATTATAGTATGATAGTTGAATTAGTCACCAACCACATCAAAGTATTGTATAAGAGAATGATAATCTAAGACCGTGTAATGTATGATATTTATAATTTATTCACAAGAGTTTATATATTATGATATAAAATGCATTTAATATGTGTGGAGACTTTTGAGATGATGTTCATGAGAATTATTTTTGTAAGATACTTAATATTTTCTAGCAGATATATATACAATGTTAATTATATTGATTATATAGTTTTTTTATAGAGATATTTTCTTTATTTTACAAATTTTACTATCTTTAGGTGGTAGAAACAAAGAGCGAGGAAAAATTTAACCAGGATTAACTATTGTGTTTAATTGTATTGTATAATGCTAAGTAATATTATTATGATACARAGTATAATAAAAGATACGTATAATAACAAGGAGCACTATTGGTTTTGGTTAATTTAATGAACTTTGGGTGAGAAATGATATAATGGTTGTTAGGGTTTTAGTTTAAAATATGAGAAAACTAGTCTTATTCTCGAAAATGTGCTTGACACGTGTCCAAACGTGACCATCACGTTTCCTATCCGTGTCCGTATAATAGATCATATAAGGGTATAATTGTAAATTTATGTATAGTGTATACCTACCTATAAATATAATAGATCTCTAAGGCTCTCCACTGAGCCGACTATTCTCTCATGGTATCAGAGCGACATAATTAGAACTCGGCAAGGGCACTGTGGAAGTCACTGTGACATTATTCTCCACTGAGCCGWCAGAGGTGGTAGGCAAGGGCACCGTGGAAGAAGAACTCAGCAAGGCCATGTATTGCTTGTAAATGTGACAAAAAAAAGTGGAATAAAAAATCATTTTTTTTTAAAAAAATCCTAAGCTCTTGATACAATGAGAGAAAAATCGGCTCAGTGGAAAGTCCTAGAGATCTGTTATATTCCTACTCAGTTTCAATTAGCAGACATCTTTACTAAGGGCTTGTCTAGTCATCATTTTGATTTTCTTAAGTCCAATCTTCACGTGGTTTCTCCCACACAGATTGAGGGGGTGTAACAGATCATATAAGGGTATAATTGTAAATTTATGTACAATGTATACCTATCAATATATAACAGATCTCTAGAGCTCTCCATTGAGGCGATTATTCTCTCACCATATGTCCAAAAATATAATAAAAAATTAAACTCGTTTTTTTCGTTTTGGACACGAATTTAGACGTGTTCGAGGAGTGTTCCTATCCGACACGAAATACGCGACCTTGTCCAAGTATCCGTGCTTTCTAAATTAATAACTAGTATCATTAAAATTTATACATATGCAATTGTGCTTTAAGATTTGGTGCTACAATAATATTCCGGTTACTATACATTTATGCATCGTCATACGTCATTATGGTTTAATTTATTAGGCAAAAAAGACGATTAATTCTGGCCTAGTTGAGCTAACTAGTTAAAATTCCTTAATTCAAGTTTTGGAGACTAGCAAGGTTAAAGAATGCACCACGCTTGTGCTTGAGTTGGGTGTAAGTCCCACGCTCCACCACCTTGCCATCCTCGACGAAGGCGATCGAGTCTAGGCTTTTGATGGTGTTAAGTCGATGGGCTACCACGACGGTTGTTCGGCCCACCATGACTCGGTCCAAGGCTTCTTGGACTAATTTCTCCGATTGCAAGTCCAAAGCACTAGTAGCTTCATCAAGTAACAAAATGGTAGGGTTCCTAAGTATTGCTCTTGCTATTGCTATTCTTTGCTTTTGACCTCCTGATAGTTGTACTCCTCTTTCACCACATTCTGTTTGGTACCCTTCTTTAAGAGAGCTGCAAAAGAGTCAACAAAGTGTTTAAAAAGTTGGGAGTCAACTTTTTAATACTACCAACAGTACGTTTAAATTTGTATCGATGTCTAACATATTGAAACAACGAGCCACATATTTAATTATTGTTCTTTGTATGGCGTTTAAGTACTACTACATATGAATTCAATGAGCATTGGAGCCCTCTAGAGCTCAATTCATCTCAGTAGATAACTTTGGGCCAGATAATATTTCAATGTTGATGAAATAAATGACAGGGTCTTAGCTAACAGTGGGCATATGCTTCTTTGTAACCACACACATAGATCAAACTTCTTTGTTCCACCATCTAACTCACTGCTCCCTTGTTCTACTTATAAAACTCCTGTATCAACGCGATCAGGGACTTTCAACCCATTCCCTACTAGCCAACACTTGTGCTGCCTTTACTTTGGCTGAATTGGTAGATTCGGGCTCGATGGCCTTGTCGGATTATGCGAATCCACCTTCCTTAGCTCTATTCTCCTTGTGTCTTTTAAGTTTCGTCCTGGCGGACTTCTTCAATCCTGAAAGTTTCAAAAATTCTCTTTAACACTAGTATGCGTACATAAAATACTTAATCAATATGAATTTGAAAGTATCATAAACTTGTAATTAAAGGATGCTTATCACTAGCTTATCAAATTAGAAACATAATATAATGCTAAAATTAATATTCAATAAGGACATGTATACTTCGCCATAGGATTGAACGTTTCTGCACACAAAAACGTTGTATCTAATGGGAGAGGGAGTATTTGATATCTAACTTGGAACTGATGGCAAGGTTATGAGATTTTCGATGGTGTGGAACAGAGAACAGGGAGAGAACTTTGCGAAGATAGAAGTCAACTTCCAGCTTAGCTATTTACCAGTACTTAATAAACAAGAATGTCTTGAGCACATCAAGCTGAAATATTTTTTCTCTCCCATTTTCCACATTACAAAATATGCCCAATAATGTTAGTTTTTGAGCAGAACCCACGGGGATCCGCTAACCATGATTTTCCCCTGCTCTAGGCTATTTTGGGTCATCGAATTAACTCGGAACTTTTTACACTCCCATAAGAAGATACTATCCTATGGTTTATAAACTGCTCAACTGCTATTTGAGTGCTTTGTTCTGTGCTAAAAAGTTGTTTGTTATGCTAGCCGAATTTTTTTCTTGTGTTAGGCAAGTATGGTGATAGGTTGGGACCGCGTAATTACAAGTGCAAGTTTCCAATGCTGTGCTAACCATTACATGGCATGGTTACAGATGAAGTTGGCCTGATAGAGAGAGACCTATGGCCACTAAAGGATTTTACATTGTAGCGCCATTGCTAGCCTCGAGGCAATAAAGCACCATAGAGTTCTCTTTTGTCAAACCAAGCAGCATCAAAACTAAGTTATTTTTTCTAGCATTTTTAGGCGGATTTCTTGGGGTGGATACGCCATGTAGGAGCAACTCGAGTGTCTGACAAGGTTGAATGTGATGAACTGAGGGATAGGAAGAGAGAAGATAAGGGGTATTTTCTTTTAACGCGCTTCATTTCTTCATGGTTTGCAACAAAAAATGCAGATATCATTGACCCAATTGTCAGAGCATAGGTAGGTTGCACTGCTCCAAAGGCTACTGCAGATAAGCTACCAATTAGGCCTTGCTTCCACTCAGGCGAGTTAAGGCAGAGAAGCCGYGAAAAGGAAGGTGGARTGTGAGATTTTGTTGATGATTCTTGGTCTTCAAAAYCAGGCAAYGGTGTAGCAAAAGCAGCAGGACTTGATCTCGCGGTGCTCAGCCTTCCTGCACTCCTAGGGACCGAGGAAGTGACACCARGTTCATAATTTTGTTCCATCTCATTACAGCTGAGTTGCTTCTGCATTTTTGCTAGCTTTGAATAATGACCATTTGTTATGTTAATAAGGTCTTTGTGTGATCCTGCTTCCATGATTTGTCCGCTACAAAGCACTGCAATCACATCTGCATTTTTCACAGTGGAGAGCTTGTGTGCTACTACCTGATCATCATCATAATCAACATGTATTGATGTTAAATTCAAGAATGTTCAAGATCATCAAAAAGTGAGAAGTGGTCAAATTCCAGTAATTAGTACCAGAGTAGTTCTACCAAGTGAAGCTTGATCAAGGGCATTTTGAACTAGAGTTTCGGATTCTGAATCTAGTGCACTTGTAGCTTCATCCAGGAGAAGAATCAYAGGGTTCTTGATTATTGCCCTAGCAATCGCGATTCTTTGCTTTTGTCCCCCTGATAGTAGTGCCCCTCTTTCACCAATCTATTACATATCAACGCGCACATCATTAGTTCATTCGAAAGCTAAAGTTTAATTAATTCAACAACAACAATAATGTATATCATCCTAGTATATATATATATATATATATAAAAGATATGAATCTATTCATCAGTGTAGTATTACTAATGCACTAGTAAGCTAGAGTTCATATTCAAATATTCAATTCTAATATTG
>SNQN01003160.1:0-13816 GCA_008642245.1 Bassia scoparia
CCATCTATTTTAATTCCAGCTGCAACAATCTTTCAAAACTCTTTTGGACTAATTAAGAAAAGAACCCTTTTTCAAAGCCAGCACAATTCTATCAGAGAACTAAGCTGGTTCCGCTGGTCCATTGATGTGTTATGAATTCTGTTCAGCTTTATTTACCAGATTCACAACTACTCCAAACAACACTTATTCATGCACTCTATTTCACTTCCTACTCTTCTATTCACTATAGAGCAGTATTACATGAAACTCCTATAATTTAAACCTAAATACGAATTCTTCGAATCTTCAATGCAATCTTCAAGAACTTGAATCTTTCCTTTATTACTTCAACTTGAAGCACAGCTTTGCTTGCTTCGAATATCTTCGAAAGGACTTCACAGCTTCAAGTCTTGGAACAATCTATTACTGCACTAAACAAGATTAAATGACAACAGATGATATGATGTGTTCTTCAGGAAATAACAGTCAAGGAACCTACTTCAGCTTATCTTGTGTTAAAGCTTGCAGCAGTTCAAATATTGCGTCTTCTATGTATCAGTGCTGCTTCCCTTTGCAAATAGAACAAGCTTAGCTTCATATATCTATAAACTTTAAGTCGTCTAGGGAAACAAGTTCTAAACTAGCTGTTCTCGAGAACCAACCATATCATCCTGTTTCTGTATGGTGTTCATTCAAACTTAGAACTCACAGATACCCAAACTGGATAAACCGTGTTATCTCCACCTGAGATATTAGGAAGATGTAATCCTGAAATCCCCTCAAGATACTTCCTTTTGTATGTCATTATCCCCTAGAGCATCATAGATATGTATCTTGCGGACTTTGTGCAATTAGTAAGTAATATAAACTCCTTTATCTTACAGTCACTGTGCAAATTTAACCTAACCCCAAAAACCACCGATTTACTTTAACACCCAACTTGATAAACCTGATACACTCCTTAAGAAAAATTTAACCCCTTTTCTTCCAACCTTGTCTGACTTTTCTCTTGTTTTGCATTGTTTTCCCTGGCGGTTTTTCTTCCTCTTTCTTTGCATTCTCTGTTGCGAGCTATTTGTTGTTGGGCACTAATCTCTGTCTAATCAAGGGCCTCCTTTTATCCACCATTAAATCTCGCGTGAATCTTGAATGTGAGTACGGTAGAAGCCTCAACGTCGTAGCTGTTGTATGTACGGAGGTTCGATTACGTGTAATTCGAGGTAACTAATGACTCTATTTAAACCCCTTTCTTAGAATTTGTTTGGCGCCGAAGTTTGTGATTTTGATGATCGTTGCATGAATAACTAATTGGTCCAAGTTGTTTGAATTGTTAAATTGTTTTCTGTTTAATCCAATTTATGTGTTTGTTTAATTGTCATTATTATCCGAATTAGCTGAAATGTGTCTCCCCCCATAAGTTTCGAGCTCATAATGTTAAAGAAAATTGTCAACAACTACCAACTTTTTTTCCATTTTTGAATAACAACTACCCAAGATTGTTTTATATTGAAAATAACTACCCATATTTTCAATTTTTTTTGCGAATTACTACCCACTTTTGGATTTTGGCCACTCAACACCTTATTAACCACCCCAACGTGGCATTCCAATTGCAAAATCACCTAACTTTGTTGTTTTCCACCTCTAAAACCACCCAACACCCACCAAAACAACTCAACCACCCAAAKCTCYTCACACTTAGTTTTTAGCCTTTTCTCATCTATCCATTTGTGTTTTGGACATGGTTCCTTCATAAACGTTGTAGATCTCGGAAAAATACATGAAATAGGCTCAAGAATCACATGATTTGGAGTTTTTTTCAAGTAGTTATGCCTTCCGCAAGTTTCAAATTCTGAAAGTGGGTAGTGATTCGTAAACGAAACATAAAAAATGGGTAGTTGTTTTAAATAAAAAAACAATTTGGGTAGTTGTTTTCAAAAGTGACAAAAAAGTGGGTAGTTGTTGACAATTTTTCCTAATGTTAATTTGCTTATTTATTTTTCTTGTTGGTGTACTTCTTTGTGTTAGTGTGATTGTTTGTGAAGTTGCGAAACCTATGTCATAATATTAGCCTTTATGAWAAGAGGGTATAATTTATATATTGTTTGGATAATTTGTATGTTGTAGTTTTTTATTAAGGTAAATTTAACACTCTTGCTTATTAATATCAATTTTCCATTCGATTTATGTTAATTTGAATAAGTTAAATTTGATACTCAAATTTATTCATGTGTGCAACTCGTGTGACAATAATTATATTGTTTTTTTCATATAATAGAATCTAATGTAGGAATCATTTGATTCTATTTTCAGAGTTGTTGTTGTTATTGTAAAAATGGATGTAGTTAATGATAGTCCTCTCAATCACACTATTGTGGACTCTGGAAATACCAGCATGAATTCTCCTATTAGGTGTACTAGCAAAACCATGGCTGTGAATGTGGAGGATAGCTATAATATTTCTCTTACACAGTCTGCCATCGATTTGCCGAACCGTGCCTCTTGACACTTCCTCTAAGCATGGTAGGGATGTTACCACTCTTGCCAGTGGTGAACTGAACCCCCCTGAACCCTTGAGGCTTTCCTATGGTGTTTCTGGATTGAATGTTGTCGAAGATATCCCTGAACCTAATGGGGCAATGGGTGATGTTGAAAAAGGGAATGATGGTGAAGTTAGGAATGCTTTGTCTGATGAGGACGAAGTTCCTGTAGTTGAATCCGCTGTGGGGATGGTTTTTAACACGCTTGATGCTGTTAAAGACTTCTATATAATATATGGTTTTAGCAAAGGATTTGGTGTGATAGTGTAGCGTGGTTCCAACAACAAGAAGACAGGAAAATGTAGTCAATTTACTTTTACGTGTGAGTGTTTTGGCAATCCCGATCGGAGGTATATATGAAGAAGAAGGTGAAGGACTTGGAAGGTTGTAACGTTGAGCCGAAGGAGTTGATCAATAAGCGACGAGGGTCAAAGAAATGCCTCTACACCGCTTTGATTAGTGTGTCAAGAAATGAAGTCGACCATTGGGTTATTACTAAGGTTGTGTTGGAGCACAAAAACCAACACCCCAAGCTAGACTAGTGATGCAAAGCTTGTGAATGAGTTTCTTTAGAAGTCGTTCAACAGTACTGTCGACAAGCAGATTATGAATAATTATGAAGTTCGTGTCCCTACGTCGATGACTTGCAATAGTATGGCATTGGATAGGGGGGGCTTTGAAAATATGCCCTTCACCCACTCAGATATCCGCGAGCGTGTGTATGAGCATAGGAAGTTGCAGATGCAAGGAGGAGATGCGAAGGCTTTGGTTGCCTATTTGACCGAATGCAGAAGGAAAATGTTAATTTCTTGCATGCCCATAGGTTGGACGATGAAGGCAAGTTGTAAGACATAGTATGGGTGAATGCTCGTAGTAAAGCAGCTTACAAAGAATTTTCTGACGTGGTATGCTTTGACACGACCTATTTGACAAATTTGTATGTCTTGCCATTTGCGAACTTTGTTGGTGTAAATCATCATGGTCAAACTATCTTGTTAGGTTGTGCACTGATTTCTAACGAGGATTCCGATTGTTAAGTCCCTTAAGTTTTGAATGATGACAAACCATTACAGGAAACAGGATGATTAAGTATGAATATAGTTGGTTCTAGGAACCAGCTGGTTTGGGATACTTGTTTCCTCAGACAAGTTAATAACGATTTATGTTAATTTGAATAAGTTAAATGATAAAATATAATATGTGATACTGGATTTCATACCTTTATCTTGGCGCACTAACAATTTAAGAGTATTCATGTCGTGGCAACTAACGCGTGTGATACAATAATGCAATGATTTGATTGGTTTTTTCTTTCACTCATAATCTATGAGAATATAATGTAGGATCGAATTTCAATTCTAGTCAAATTGCAGTAGGGTTGTTGATATTGGTTACTAAGTTGTGGTAAAATGATGTAGTTAATAGGAGTAAATGTGACAGCTATCCTTTCAAACTCTTACTACTATTTTGGACTCCTGGAAATATCAGCTTTTATTGCAATTGCGTCCTGAAATTAAGGATTTGATCAGAAAAAGAGCATAAATACGGCGATAGCTAGTGTTATATTGTGGAAGGTTTAGCATATTGAATGCATAGATTCTCTTCAGAGAGTAGAAGTCTGAGAAACACAGTCGGTGGCGGTTGGGGATTTGCCGAACCGTGCCTCTTGACATCAGATGCCTTCGCGTAAGTTGATGGGTAGGGTTAGATGTAATACTCGGTGAAGTGAGAGTGAACTGGACTGTAGCCGAGTGTGTGAAACTGATAACACACGTCCCTGCGAAGTGCTCTTGTGAGGCTTTTTCGTCTATGGTGTTTTTGGATTGAATGCTGGTGTCCAGAAGATCGATCATCTAAAGAAACGCTAAATGGATGTTAAGCACTATGGCTGCAATCTGATTGAAAAGCGAAATGAATGGGATAGAACAATAGTAAGGAAATGCTTGTCTGAGTGGTAGGTCACGATTAAGTATCTAGACTGTTGAATCCGCTGTGGGATGGTTTTTAAACACACTTGATGCTTGTTAATGAACTTTTATAATATAATAACATTTTTGTTTTAGAGATTTTGAGCTGTTGAAGGTGATTTGGTGTGAGGTATTGTGACTAGCGTGGTTCCAACAACAAGAAGACAGGAAAATGTAGTCAATTTACTTTACGTGTGAGTGTTTTGGCAATCCCCATCGGAAGGTATATTGAAGAAGAAGGTGAAGGACTTGGAGGTTGTAACGTTGAGCCGAAGGAGTTGATCAATAAGCGACGAGGTCAAAGAAATGCCTCTACACCGCTTTGATTAGTGTGTCAAGAAATGAAGTCGACATTGGGTTATTACTAAGGTTGTGTTGGAGCACAAAAACAACACCCCAATCTAGACTAGTGATGCAAAGCTTGTGAATGAGTTTCTTTAGAAGTCGTTTCAACATACTGTCGACAAGCAGATTATGAATAATTATGAGTTCGTGTCCCTACGTCGATGACTTGCAATAGTATGGCATTGGATAGGGGGCTTTGAAAATATGCCCTTCACCCACTCAGATATCCGCGAGCGTGTGTATGAGCATAGGAGTTGCAGATGCAAGGAGGAGATGCGAAGGCTTTGGTGCCTATTTGACCGAATGCAGAAGGAAAATGTTAATTTCTTGCATGCCCATAGGTTGGACGATAGGCAAGTTGTAAGACATAGTATGGCTGAATGCTCGTAGTAAAGCAGCTTACAAAGAATTTTCTGACGTGGTATGCTTTGACACGACGACTATTTGACAAATTTATGTCTTGCATTTGCGAACTTTGGTTGGTGTAAATCATCATGGTCAAACTATCCTGTTAGGGTTGTGCACTGATTCTAACGAGGATTCGATTGTTAAGTCCCTTAAGTTTTGAATGATGACAAACCATTACAGGAAACAGGATGATTAAGTATGAATATAGTTGGTTCTAGAACAGCTGGTTTGGATACTTGTTCCTCAGACAAGTTATTATTTATTGTAAATACTTGAAACTAACTTGTTTGGTTATCAAGGGAAAGCTGATTACATGAAAGTCATTCACTGGTATAGACCAGTACGAGCTGTTTCCTTACTTGTTATGCTGTAAAGCAGTTCATATATCTTTTGATTGGCATGTTAACATTGTTTATATGTGGAGTAATAGATTTGATTCCAAGACTTGAAGTGTGAAATCCTTCGAAGAGACATTCGAAGAAAAGAAGCCGGTCCCAAATTGAAGTAAGTTGAAGAAGAATTAAGTTCTTGTGAAGATTACATGAAGATTCAAAGAATTGTTCTCTAAGTTTAATTTTAGGATTTCATGTAATATGCTATGATAGTATGATTAATAGTAATAAACTAAGTGCCTGTAAGGTGTTTTGGTATGATAGATTCTGTACAAAGCTTGGAACAGTAATTCACAACACACTCAGGGAACCAACTTGGGGAACACAGTTTGTGTTCCTGGAATGGAATTTTGGCTGAGGTTTTGAAAAAGGATTTTTCTAAATATTTTTGAAGATATTTGAAAAAGTACTTTGCAGCTGGAAATATAGATGAATTGTGTATATTTGCCTTAAACCTTGGAGTATATATCTGTTTTCGATTAATTCCTTTGGATAAAATCGAACAATGATAAATATTTCCATAAATCTGAAATTTGCCTTGTTTGGCAAGTATAGATTTATGGAACTAGGGTTTAAGTCAATATACATATAATACACATTATACCTTCCATTTCCATATATACTCTTCTCCGACTGATTAAAGAGGTCAATAATATTTTTTTAATATGACGAAAACACTAAATAACTTAGAGTTTTTT
This sequence comes from Bassia scoparia, assembly GCA_008642245.1. Lineage (NCBI taxonomy): Eukaryota > Viridiplantae > Streptophyta > Magnoliopsida > Caryophyllales > Amaranthaceae > Bassia > Bassia scoparia. The sequence goes on from SNQN01003160.1 coordinate 6,330, forward strand.
CATTTACACTTGGAGTTCGCATACTAGAGACATTAGGTCGATCGCTCTATAGACAATCTCTGCTAGCTGCTATTAAAGGATTTCATGTCGATAAGAGGAAGATTGCTATTGTAAAGCATTTCAATGCAGAGGGTTGAAGGCTGTGTGAAGTGTTTGTGAGTTCAAACACAAAGATTGGGACTTTAATCGAGTGTGGTCAGAAGTGCGTTTGAAGTGCAGCACCTTCAGAGTTGAGTCTGGGGCGTGCTGGTTCCGGAGTAGGGGAACAGTAGAGTGAGCGAGTTTTTTGTTTTTCGGAGTTAGATAAATAAAAGAACTTAGGTTAGGAGGACGTAGCCCAGAGTTGGGTGAACCTCGTTGAAATACTGTGTGTTCTTCTATTGTATTTTATATTCGCTGCGTACAGGCCACCAACTGGTTCTCATTATAAGTTCGAAGCAAAAAAGAAAAATGGCTTAGTTTAACCATAACTCCAAAGTTCCCCCCCTCTTGAGCTATTACATTAACTTCAATTGGTATCAGAGCCAAGGCTTCTTGCAAGAGTAACACTTAGATGAAGTCAAGCATAGTACTTCAGAGTAGTGCGAAGTCGTTATGATGGCAAAACACTCAAGTTTAAACGGAAGCAACTATGCATGGTGGAAAAATAGAATCAAAAATGTAATTATGGGGTTGACTATGAGTGCTGGCTCGTGGTCAAGAGAACGGTGCCCAAACACAATCATCGAGACTGACTCTGAGGGAAAAGACTCCAGAAGAATATAGTGAATGGTGACGGCAGAACTAACAATTACTGGAGAAGAATGTGGCCCAAAGCAATTGTCAATACTACAACTGGCCGATCAGGTGAGGCACGAGTTTAACGCGAATTTCTGGATGCAAGGCAGGTGCCAAAGAAATTTGGGATACTCTGTGACTTGCTTATAACGGAACCAGCCGTAAAAGATCCAAATTGATTTACTTAGTGTCTAGTATGATTGTTTGCTATGAACAAGGGTGAAAGTCAGATGAATTTGTTTCGTAGATTCATGACAATACAATCAATGAGCTTAAGATCCTTGGGAAAGTTTTTCTGATGAGATTTGTGAGAAAGTTTAGGCGCAGTTTAAACCAGATGCAATGGACAAAGTGAGCCAGATCACTGCATTTATGGAAGCAAAGATTTGTCTACATTGTTCTGGAACAGTTGATTAGTTCCCTCATCGCACATTGAATATTGATTACTCTAGTCTGAGAAGGACAGCCAGAGGCATAACCCTAAAGGCGAACAGTAAAAGAGGATGAAGATGAGTTCTGGCAATGATTACCAAAAAGTTTGAGAGAAACAACTCCGTGATTCAGAGGAGAAATTCAAGGTAAAAATTTTAAGAAAACTAACTTCATCGTCTGTAAGGGTGCTTTAAGTGTGGAGAGAGGGAGATCTAATCAGAGATTGTCCAAAGTGGAAGGACAAGCAGTCCAGTCTGGAGAAAGCGAGCTTTAAGAATGCTAATGATAGCAATCGATGTGGGGTATTCTGACTCAGAATCTGAATGAGGGAAAAAAGTTACCTAACCCTTAGTGTTTTGCATGACTGCTTTAGCACATGAGGGTAACAACACTGATTCCGGAACCAGGATTGGAACCAGCAATTTGAAAAGTGCTTGATGGCAAAAGAGAATTGTACTGGCATGATACACAAGGTAAACTAAAAATTGAAGTGTAGGCAAGATTGGCAGAGGTATGATAGAGATAATATTTTGCCTTGTATAGATTCCTTGTTGGAAATGAAATGCTATAAACTAGGTGAAATACATAACTGGCAAAAGGAATCTTAAAAGAAAAACGTACTGAAATGTGAAGGTTGCCATTCCCAGTTGTGATCATCTTGAGGAGGTTTTGCCCATGAATTAAAAGATCAAGTGGCAGAGCTTGAAGGTTGAATTACGGACAAAGTGGTAAGTGGAACTAGAAAAGGCCCAGATACTTCAAAACCAAACTATCCAGTTGATGGTGAAGAAGATCTGATCTCCTGGTTCCCCCATGAGACTTATCAACCTCAAGTGAGTCAATTTGGATTTTTTCAGCAGCTAGAGAGAAAATCAACCTTTTGTAGCAGAACTCTCTTTGTTTGAAAGTCTTTGAAATACTGGCTTAACAACCTAGACGATCTTTCACAAAGAGAATGCTTTACTCAACAAAGCTGCACATTATGCTAGTTCCCATATTACTAGTGATGAAATCAGTGAACTGATAGAATGAATATGCATGGAAGTTAATGTGACTTAACATGCTGAGAATTATCAATTGAAAGAGGGAAACATCCAGTAATTCTACATGTCTATGGATGTAATGTTCGAATCTCAATTACAACTTGATCTTTTAAAAAGTGATGGTTGTTGTTTTAAAAGAAAAAAAATGAGTTGTTAATTGAGAATCTTTGGAATCAAGAGAGTAAAGAACTACATAGAGTACAACATGTAAAGTAAAACTACTGATGCACGGAGACCTTAGAGACTTTGATCAAATGAGGTAACCAGGAAATTTGGTGCTTGGTTATAATAAATGAGGAACTAGGAAACTAACTGGTCCTCCCGAGAAACCACTGGAATCAGGGAATTCCAAAGAGTTAAGTGATGTATCGTTAAGGACGATCATGGTGGTTATCCGCTGTGGTAAGAAATGGCAGAAAATTCTAGAGTGTCCTGCTAGAAAAGTTAGTGTGAATAAGAACAATAAACAGTGTGAATTAGTTTTGGAAAAGAAAGACCAAATAGATGAAAATGTTGTGGAAAAGGGACCCAAGAAATATTTGGGTTTCCTAAGATAACTGTTTGATTTGGTTCTTATAGTAAAGTGAAGAGAAGTACTATGGTATTTGGACAGTGGATGCTCAAGACACATGTCCGGTGATAAAGAGGCAATTTTCTCTCAGCTAGTAGCCTTTTTAATGGAGGAAGTTTCCCTTTGGTAGATAACAGAAGGGAACCAATCCAAACTGGTTTTAGGTAAGGTAGGTAAGACACTTTTAATGCATTAGTGATGTATATTATGTGAAGGCTTTTGCAACATAATCTTTGAGCATTCACAACTGTGTGACAAAAGGTAAATAGTTGAGTTTCAAGCCAACCAATGTCACATAGTCCGATCTTCACAACAGGTGAACTAATATGTGGAGGGAATATGAAACATGATGTTTACATTATTCTTGATAATTCCTAAAATAAGTCATTGTTTGAGAGCTGTTTCAGATAATAATCATGTTTTGGCATAAGAGATTTGAACATGCAAGCCTAACACTTCCTGAATAAACTGAAGTCTCAAGAACTTGGTGATAGGACTTCCTAACATCAAGTATGTAGGGCAGACAACGTTTGCTCAGAAATGTGTCAGGGGAAAACAGGTCAAAATCTTTCTTTTTAAAGCCTAAAAACTGGTTTTAAGTACCACAGACCCTTCGAACTTTTATCACATTGATTGGCGGTCCCATGAGAGGTTCAAAGTCGAAGAGGTCATAGATATGTCTGTGTTGATTGTTGATGACTTGTCCAGGTACCTGGGTGATAATGCTTCACTCAAAAGATGAGACATTTGATGACGTGGTTCTCTAGTAAAACAGGTGGAGAACCAGTTTCCCACAAGCTGGTCCTCGGTAAGATCAAGACCATGGTACTGATTTAAAAATGCTGACTTTATTGATTATTGAGGGAACATGGTAATTAGTCACAGCTTCTCAGCCCCAGAACACCACAAAAAATGGTGTTGGTTGAAAGAAAGAATATAACCTTGAGGAGATGGCCAGAACAATGCTATTGAAAGTGGTCTCCCTAAGAGTTACCTGGGATGAAGCTATTGACAACTGCTTGCTATTATATAAACAGAGGACTCAATAGGCCAAAACTAAAGAAGAACTTTCCTTATGAACTCCTAACGGGCAGAAAACCAAATATTGCATACTTTCGTATTTTGTGGATGCAATATGCTATGTACATAACAATGGGAAGAACCAGCTTAATAAATTTGACCCTAGGAGTGATGAAGGGAATATTTCTTGGATACTCTTCACAAAGCAAAAGCATAATAGAGTCTTTAACAAAGACCTGTGTGTTGAGGCAGAGTGTTTCCTGTTGTTTTATGAATTTATTCATGTCTTCTGAGATTCCACAGGTTGAACCTGATGCAGATTATTGGACTCTTGGACGTTCACGTGGGAACCAATGCTGCTGGTTCTCCAATGAAGAGCAAGTCTAACTTGGCTCACCTACTGGTGCCACCAGAAATCAATGGTGGAGAGCCTGGAGGAGAAGATATGAGGATACAGATAGGGAAACCAGGTCTGATTGGTTATCCAAGAGATTGAACAGGTAAGTAGTTCAGGGGAACACAATCAACAACATAATGATTCAACCCCTGAACTTGAGGAAAGAGTGGTAAGGTAAAAGCACGATTGAAATCTTTGGTTCTCGAAAGAGGAAGAAGATTAATTGATCCTGCTTGGTTCCAAACAATGAGGAAAGCACAAAATTGGTTCCCTGTTAAACAGTTTTTAAATACAGTTTTTCTCATCCCCTGATCAAATCATAGCAAACATAAATAAGGATCAAACAAGAAGAAGTGGTTTACCAAATTTTTGTGCTTTCCCTATCATTTCTGTCTAGCATAGAACTAACTGACTAAAGATGGGCAAATTAACTGATCCTGATTGGTTCTAGCATGCAAGATGATTAAAATAGTTTCAAAGGAACGAAGTTTGGCATTATACCTAGACCCAAGGGAAGGTCAGTCATTGGTACGAATATGGGTATTCGAACAAATTGGATGACCTAGGTACCATAGTCAGAACAACGGCTAGTGTTGTGCAGGTTACATTAACAAAGAGAATAGACTATGAATGAAACCTTTGCCCGTGTAGCTAGATTCAGAGGCTATTAGAATATTAATTTGTAGTACTGGCTCACATGAATATGAAGTTGATTTCACAGATGGATGTGAAGACTGTCTTCTTGAATATGTATATAATTATGAAAGGAAGAGGTAAATAGCGTTGAACGGCAGGTCCTCGCCTTGGTTTTAATAGACGAGCTATTCCCGCCCAACATGTTCAAGCTGGACAAAGCAACTATATGGATTAAAGCAAGCACCAAGAAGCCTGGTATGAACGAGTTGTCCCACTTCTTGAATGGAGAATGATTACAAGGGGAACGTGGGACAAAACCTTTTGTTTATCAGAACCAGGGGGAACCACTTGATTATAGTACAAATTTATGTTGATTGATATTTATTTGGTGCTACTAATCAGGTGCTATTTGACGATTTGCTAATACTTATGCAGAGGTGAAGTTTCGAATGAGCATGATGGGGGAACTAGGGTTCTCTTAGTCTGCCAGATAAAGCAAACAGTTGATGAATCATGATCCATTAACAAAAGTACCTAAAAGAGTTTATTGAAAGTTTGGCATGGAGAACAAACAAGGCTTTATGGATACACCTAGTTCCACATCTACAAAACTTGATGCTGACTTAAGGGAACAGGATGTTGAAGCCTCATGTATAGAGGAATGATAACGATCCTTGAGTTTACCTAACAACTGAGTGAGGAGCCTGATATGTGTTTTCTGTTGTTTGGTGTGCACAGGTTTCAAAAGCATCCAAAGGAATCTCATTTGAGTGTTAGAGAGGATACTTAGGTATCTGTGGGAAAGCAGATTGTGCTTGTGGTCCCTAAAGGTAGCTTCAATTGAGCCTTAGGTTGCACAGATGCGATTATGCTGGGGTCCAGTGATAGAAAGAGCACATCAGGTTGACACACTTTTCTAGGCTCCTTGTTTAATGTTCATGGCGGTTCTAAAGACAGCAAAATTCAGGTGGCCTTATCCATAGCTGAATCATGAAATATATTGCTTGCAAGGCCTCATGGCTGTTTCTCAACTGTTGTGGATAAGGAACCAGCTGAATGATTTTGGTGTTGAGTACATATGTGGTTAACGATCTTTTGTTGACAACACGAGTGCTATAAACAATTTTCCAAAATCTAGTTCAGCACTCTAAGACCAAACACATTGAGATTAGACCCACTGTTTTGAGGGAATACATGTTGAGAAAGGGGTTAGTGAGATATTGTTCTGCACGAAGGTGAGGATCAAATAGCAGGACATCTTTACTAAACCTTTGTGTGTGACTTTTGTAGGTTAAGAAGAGTCCTTTTGGGTCTAGGTTAGATTTTAGTTTTTGTTTTGAGTCATGATGGTAGTGATTCTGTGCAACTTGGCTTATATACTTTTCCTTAATGATTGGCTAAAGAAATGTCTCTTTGTATTGTGTGTTGTGTGTGTGTATATACCTATGTCGAAATCCTTCAGGTGTGTATGTAGATGGGCTTGATTCCCTCAAAAAGGGTTGAAAGTCATTGGTGCAGGAGAGACAGTTAATTTGAGCAATCAATGTCACAACAACAGAATGTCATGGTTCTGGTAAGGTACCGAACAAAGGGAAACAACAGGTCAGCTCTAATATGTTTTCCGATTGATATTTTTTCATATCTTTTTGGAAATTACTTAGTGATATTTTTCTTTGTGTGAAAGAAATATATCTTTATTCAGTTATTTTGGCTTGTGATTCAAGGTATAAACTACAGCATGCCTAAATTGAAGTCGGTTGAAGGTATTTATGGTAAGTGATTCATTGCAAAATTATAAATTGAAAAATCTAGCCGTATATTGACTCACGACTATAATCTTCAAAATCTCACTTCTTTGATGATCTCTCTCTCTAAATGTATTGGTTCTAACCTGTTGTTGCAGCTCAAACTATTCATCCACTCTTACTCTCTCTCATGACTAGTGCTCTGTTTCTCTAACACAAATTTCAAAATTTGAAATTTGTTCATACAAGCTAGCACTGTTCATATGGTTCATGCTGCGATCATTCAGAAGCACGGGTAGAAAAACGAACACAGGAAGGAAGGGTCGAGGGAAGAGGTCAGTCTAGTGATTCTCATATTCCAAAGAGTGCAAAGAAGAAAACCCTGACACAACAACTGAGGAAGTCAAAACAAAGAGATACCACGCCACAGAGATTCATCCAAAACTTCTATCCAACAAAATTCAATCAAAACCCACTTCAGAAAACACCATCAAAAACAAAATTAAACCACTAAGGAGATTGTCCATGAGATCCTACTAGGGTGGTGGTTCCACATCAAGGAACCAGCCTCACTCTCATGGGGGAAAACTTCATGATGACTCAAGAGACTTTGAACCAAGAATTTGGAGAAGGCCTGGTTATTGTGAAGCAGGAAACGTTCAAGATAACTGGTGAATAAGGAAAGGGGACCTGTTGTGGGAGTCTCAGTGAGAGGGAGACTTTGCTTAGTAGTTGAAGAAAGGAACGTTAAGAAGGTAAGAGGAGGAACAATCAACTGGTTCTGAGAGGGAACTAAGAGGAAGGATGTTGCTGCTAAACCACCTCGGCTCAGCTTAAAGTAAGTCTGTAGAATCTCCTTACTGTTC
>SNQN01003160.1:13841-56384 GCA_008642245.1 Bassia scoparia
ACTGGTTCTACTGACTTAGGTGCAAGAGTAGTTTTATATGGGTGTAGAGTTGAGGATGGTTATTTTAATGTGCCAGCACTATCTGAGTATAAGGATTTAATTGAATATCAAGGATGGATGTCGTTATTTGATTGTTCTGCTGCTAATGTTTCTGGGGTGAGGGATTTTTATGTTAATCTTACACAATTGCCGGATATGTCTATTGGTTCTACTGTTGGAGGAGTTGAGGTTAGTTTGTCAGTTTCATCTGTTTCCAGTATGTTGGGGATTCCGAGAGATGGTTTTGATAAGTATTCTAGTGACTGGTGGCCCATGTTGGTAGGGGTCACACCWGATGAAATATATGATTTTTTGTTTGGAGGAAAGATGCCTAAGAAATATGTTATCTTCAAATCTGCTGATTTTAAGGAACCACTGATGTTGATTCTGCATTCTTTGTGTAACAAAGTTTTGCTTCCTCGAGCTCAAGGAAGGGGAACAGTACACATCATGGAGATGGTGCTGATCTACCTGATGATGAAGAAGATTAAGATAAATCTTCGTTTCTTGATGCTCGACCACATCATGAACTGTTATGGTTCATCTCATCACTCTCTGCCCTATGGTTCTATCATCACTCGATTGCTTAAGGATAACAAAGTTAGCCTAAGTGGATCCACTGTACCTGTTACAGTGTTCACTAAGGTTATCCTAAAGCAAAAGGGTCTTGATATTGGTGCTGATGTTTTAAGGTTTAAGTTTGAGGAACCAGTGGAGGTTAAGCCAKCTCCAAAGAAGAAAGCCAAGGCAGAGGAACCAGCTTATCAAAATGTTGTTCTGGAGAAAATGGAGAACCAGGAGAAAACTCTTGGTACGTTGATGGAGCTGGTTCAGGGTATTTCYACCTCGTTCAATGCCAAAATCGGTAAGATGGAGAAGGAGTTAGCTGAGACTCAATTGCTGTTACTTACTGTTTCTGATGTCAAAGCTCACATGGCTCCAGGTATTGGTTATGTTCCTCCTAAGACTCAGGTTTCGGATCTGGCTGCTGCAAGTGAATTGGTGGTTCCGGGGATTGAGGAACTAGGGGATATTGATGATAAACAGCAGCAGACTAAGGAAACAAAGGTTGAAGACCCAGCTAATGATYAGGAGGTCGAGGAAGAAGTAGATGATGATGATGATGCAGATGATGAAGATGATGATGATGCTGAGCRCGATGATGAGGAGGAGGAAGAGTATGATGGAGAGGAGTGATGCTGTTTGCTCCTATTTCCCCTCCCCTATTTTCTTTGAATTCTAAAAATAACTGATTTTGTTGGCCTGTACTTATTCAACCCTATCCATGAACATTTCTTTCTACATGGATTAGGGTCCTTTTGGTTAAACTTTGRTGATTTGTATGGACTATGTTATTTTGCTATGTGATGCTATGCTTAACTAATTATCTCTTTGCAGCATGATACTTGAATGGTGGTTGATGCCACTGTATGGATGAGCACATTGAACAATTTGTGCACATTCCTTTACTTGAGGGATTTTTAATGATGCCAAAAGGGGGAAAAAGTGTCGAAGTTCAAAGAGTCAAGAATCTAGCTTAGCTTAGCTTAGTTTAGTTCAGTTAGTTTACTTAGTTAGGTATTTCTTAGGAACCAGTTAGAATAGCTAACTTGTTCAATGAGTCTTTTTCTTTTAGGAACAAGTTAGAATAGCTAACTTGTTCATTGAGTCTTTTTCTTTTCGGAACCAGTTAGAATAGCTAACTTGTTCATTGAGTCTTTTTTCTTCTAGGAACCAGTTAGAATAGCTAACTTGTTCATTGTTTCTTTGTGTCTGCTGGTTGTGCTCAAATTCCTTTGAGTACAAAATTGAAGATTTACTGTCTCTGACTCGTTTAGTTGCAGGAACTTTGATTTAGTTTGTCATCATCAAAGAGGGGGAATTTGTTAAAGTCCCTTAAGTTTTGAATGATGACAAACCATTACAGGAAACAGGATGATTAAGTGTGAATATAGTTGGTTTGGGATACCTTGTTCCTCAAACAGTTATTTATTGTAAATACTTTGAAACTAACTTGTTTGTTACAGGAACAGCTGATTACATGAAAAGCTCTATTCACTGTACAGAACCATACGAACTGTTTCTTGACTGTTATGCTGTAAACAGTCATATATCTTTTATTGCATGTTAACATTGTTTATATGTGCAGTAATCGATTGATTCCAAGACTTGAAGTGTGAATCCTTTCGAAGGACATTCGAAAGAAAGAAGCCGTGCCCAAAATTGAACGTAGTTGAAGGAAGATTCAAGTTCTTAAGATTACATGAAGATTCAAAGAATTGTCTCTTAAGTTTAATTTTAGGATTTCATGTAATATGCTCTATAGTATGATTGAATAGTAATAAACTAAGTGCCTTAAATGTTTTGAGTATGATATGAATTCTGGTACAAAGCTTGGAACATAAATTCACAACACACTCAAGGAACCAGGTTGGGGAACCAGTTGTGTTCCTGAGAATGGATATTGGCTGCGGTTTGAAAAAGGATTTTCTAAAAAATATTTTAAAAGGATATTTTGAAAAGATTTTGCAGCTGGAATATAGATGAATATGTGTATATTAGCGCTAAACCTTAGCGAGTATATATCTTGTTCGTTAATTCTTAGGATAAAATCGACAAGAGATAAATACTTTCATAAATCTAAATCTTGCCTTGTTTGGCAAGTATAGATTTATGGAAACTAGGGTTTAAGTCATATACATATAAATACAATCTATACTTCCAGTATTCCATAACTCTCTCCACGAATTAAAGAGCATAATATTTTTAGAGAAAACACAAAAAGCATAAGTTCATTACTATTGAGTCCTACAGGAGCAATTGTCAGCTTAAACATTCTCTTTTAGCTTTTAAGAAGTCATTCATAAGAGAGAAGATTGCTATTGTAAAGGCATTCAACAGAGGGATGAAGGCTTGGTGAGTGTGTTGTGAGTTCAAACACAAAGTTGGTACTTACGAGTGTGAGTCGAGTGCACATTCAGTAGTTGAAGTGTGGGCGTGTGCTGGTTCCCGGAGTAGGAAACAGTAGAGTGGAGCGGTTCTTTGTTTTTCGGAGTAGATTAATAAAAGAACTTAGGTTAGGAGCAGCTAGCCCAGATTTGGGTGAACCTCGTTAAATACTGTGTGTTCTTTATGCTTTATCTATATTCCGCTGCTACAGGAACCAGCCCAACTGGTTCTTCATTATAAGTTCGAAAGCAAAAAAAAATTGCTATGTAACCATACTCAATTCACCCCCCCCTCTTGAGTTTACAATAACCTTCACCGATACTTTCCAATGGGTCTTTAGCAAGTGGTTGATGTTCATGGACGGCAAATAACTTGGTGAAATATTGACTGACCAAGCCGCTGCCTTTCGTAAGCTGTTGGAGGAGGTGATGCCTGACACAAAACACTGTTGGTGCATTTGGCACATTGCTCAGAAGTTGCCCCAGAAGTTTGGCTCTCATGATAGGTGGAGTTTATTTTTTTTCCAAGCCAATTATCCGTTACTAATTGTCTATGTTTTTATTTACCTTTTATTTATATATAATTAAACATTGTGTGTAAAATCTTTAAAAATTAGGTATGCAACAATGAAGGAGGAGTTCCTTGATGTCGTCTATAATAGCCTGAATGAGCGTATTTTTCAGACTCGTTGGGCGGATTTTCTTATCAAGTATGGCTTGGAGCACAACGAATGGTTGGGTTACTTGTTTTCTGAACGCCATATGTGGGTTCCCTCTTTTATGACAGATCATTTTTGGGCAGGCATGAGGTCAACCCAAAGGGTTGAGAGCATATACAGTTTCTTTGACCAATTTATCAGCCGGGAGACTTTGTTGTGTGAGTTTGGTGAGCGTTACACGTGGGCAGTCACTACAACAAAAAGGCCAAATAGCAACGGAAAAACCCGTCACTAAATTCAGTCGGGAGACTTTAGCAACGGAATTAGTGATAGATTTGATCCGTTACTAAACCTTTTGTTGCTAATCCACTATAACAATGGATTTACAAAATCCGTCACTGAATTTTGAGACGGATATAGTTCCGTCTTTAAATCCGTCACTCATATCAGTGTCGGATTTTGCAATCCGCCACTGTATGAGTCTGATATTAGTGACGGATTCTAAAATCCGTCACTAATATTAGTGACGAATTCTAAAATTCGTTGCTAATATCAGTAACGGATTGCAAAATCCGTTTCTAATTTTACTTGAGCAAAAAAAATTAAATTGTAAGTATTAATTTCACGCATCCAGACACCTCCTCCACTCACATTCACACTCCTTCACTCCTTCTTCTCTTGAGGATCGAACCCATTACCTTAAAGTCACAAAGAGGCACACCAACCAACTACTCCAAACACAACTTTTATACATCTCTCGGTAATAATAATATGTAAAAGAAATATTAGAGATGGATTCAAAAATCCGTCACTAAATTAGCAACGGATTCAAAATTCCGTCACTAAATTAGCAACGGATTCAAAAATCCGTCACTAAATTTATAAACGGATGTTTTAAATCCGTCTCTAACTTATAGTTGGCCTTTTTAGCAAAGGCATGTCAAGCAAGTCGTAACACAAAATAGCAATGGATTTAAAAATCCGTCACTAATTTAGTAACGAAATTAAAACTCTCTCACTAATTTTGTGACGGATTTAAAACTCTGTCACTAAATTAGCAACAGATTCGTAATCTGTCACTAAATTAGTAACGGATTAAAAAATTCATCACTAATTTGGTGACGGATTAAATAGCAAAGGTGTGGAGTTAACTCGTAACACATTTTAGCGACGGTTTAAAAAATCTGTCACTAAATTAGCAACGGATTTGTAATCCGTCACTATATTATTGACGGATTTTCAATCCGCCACTAAATTAGTGACGGAATTAAAATATGTTGATTATTTAGTGACGAATGAAAAAATCCGTCACTGAAATTAGATACGGATTTTAAATCCATCACTAATTTAGTGATAAAATAAAAAAATCTGTTGCTAATTTGTTTTTCAAAACAGAATTTAATTTTCCGTATCTAAATTAGGAACAGATATATATTCGTCAGTGAAATTCTATCTATTCACTTGATTTTTTGTAGTAAGTTGACAAACGTATTTCTCAGGAGAAAGAGGTTGATGAACTTGCGTCGAAAATTAAGCCCCCATTGAAGAATAATGGCTATAGCTTTGAGAAATTCTTTCACAAGATATATACGTCGAACAAATTTAGAGAACTTCAAAGGGAGTGTGAAAGGGTTAGCCACACCCAAATAGAGGAACGTACCAAGATTGACAGCTGCACTACCAAGTTTTTTTTATGCAGGATCGGGTCTGGCATTTGAGTAAGAATTCACCTGAGCCATATATTACACAAGAACGCATTCAATTCGAAAACATCCTTAGCCTTTTGTGATTGCAAGATGTTCGAAACAAATGGGACCATTTGTAGGCATATAATTTGCGTCTTTGACAGAGCACTTGTGAAGAAGCCACCTGAGTTCTATATTCTTAGAAAATGGAGGAAAGATGRAGTGCGCGAACACATGAGGATTAAAGTCCTACGTCAAGACCTTAGGAGGGGTGCGGAGGTAGCAAGACGCGATCGTGTGTTATTTCACATCGATCGTCTTGCGGATTTGTCAGAGAAGAGCGAGGCTTGAACACGAATAGTCATGAAAGGACTTGATAGGATTGAAGAAGAGGTTAACCTTCAGGCTGAGAAAGAGGCCAAAAAAGGCAGCGAAGGTTGCTTCTTTGACGCAAGCAGATTTTGTTCAAACTGAAACGATTGCAACAGCTGCAGTTGGTTCCTCTGTCTCTGCAGGTCCAACTGCCTCATCACCTGGGCCCCACCCACAATGCAGTCAGGTTGATATACAAAGTCCATGTTATGTTACTGACACGGCTGAGAGGGATGACAGTGATATTCAAGTCCATATCAAAGATCCTAATATTCTAAAGAAGAAGAGAGGTAGGCCTAGAATGACCCGCTTCAAGTCAGGGCTGGAAATAGGTTGTACTAATTTAAAGAAGTGTAACGCAATGAAGAACCAAAGTAAAGAAACAAAACCCGATTTTCAGAGCACTACAAAGAAGAGGAAAGCCGACCAGAAGAAAGAGAAGAAGAAGGCTAAGTCCAAATCTAAATCTAAGGTTTTGTCAAAGGGCAAGTCTAAGGTTCAAGATACTGGTAGTGTACGTGGGAAGTTGTTGCACAAGGTCAAGAATAAGTCCAGTAAAAAAACAACTAATGCTGGTGGGGTTAGGGCAAAGGAGAAGACAAAAAGTGTCACTTAACTCATTCAGGTTCTCCTTTCCTGACAAACTATTCGTACTTCTTTTGCGTTCATTTCATTACAGCTTGTTGTTTCTATTGGAACACTGCAAGAGGGGGGTGAATTGTTGTGTGGAACTTCTAGCGAAATTTAAAGCAATTTAAACGAATCAAAGAGAAAGAAAGACAATTTCAACGAGAAAAACTTCCTTGGTCAGAGGAAGAAAAACTCCACTTTTATATTAGGCCTGTAAACCACTTTACACCCTAAAACTTCTCTACCCAGCCCGTGAGTTCCTCTAGGAACTGCTACACAATTCTCAGCCTCGTTCTTCTCTTTCTTTATCTCTTCTCTTTCTTTTTCTCTTCTCTTTCTCACTTCTCTGATTCTCACTCTTTCCCCTTTCTCAAAGATTACAACACGATATAATAATCTAGCACGTTGGAACACTTAGTAATCTGGATAGGAACACAAGACTGGAACTTAGACAAACACTTAATTAATCACTCGACTTTTTCTCTCACAAGTGCTTAAGTGAATGCTTGTGTGTTCTATTCAATTTTCTTAGATTAAATGAGTATATATAGTGTGAAATAAGCCTTGCGGTGAACAAGCCAAAACTCAAGATCCCACTAATCCAGTCATTATCCCATCACCCATGATCTATCTCCTATAATTCAGCAAAACCTAGTTGATTTATTCAGAAGTTAAACCCTAAAATAACTCTAAGAAGCCGTTATTAACAACAAACCCTAGACCTAGTATAAGTTAGTTACCTAGATCCTATTATTAAGGCACCATTCAAATTATTAGGTAAAGCAGGTTTAACTGAATTAATCTAGACCCTAAAGCGGAATAAATTTACTTTGACTCATTAACCCAAAGCTAGACTAAGACGAACTTAAGTTCCTACAGGAACTAGACTCGTGTTCCATCCAGACTATAGACTCCAATGTACGTACAACATTCCTAGAAAATTACTCTCATAATTATTCTGGAATTCTTCTCTTCTCTTCATCAAGAAACTTCGTTGGAACTCCTTGATGTTGTCCTCTTGTTCCTTCGTTAGTTTGTACTCAAGAACTTGTGGATTCTCTGGTGTGTTCCTATGCAGAATGTTACACAGGAATTTCTCTTTGTTCTCCTTTGTTCCTCTGCAGTATACTGCTTTGAAACTTCTCTTTTCTTGGAACTTGATAGTTGATTCATGGTCTTCCTACTCTGGAATGCTCCTTGAATTTCCATGCAGATTACTCCAAGATCTAACTTTGTGAACCTGTAAACTTCATAGGAACTCAAAGCTTTATTAGCTAAGTTTGTTTGTGTAAGTCATCGTCAAAACCAATAGGAACTCAAGGGTCAACAATTTCCCCCTTTTTAATGATGACAAACCAAGGCAAACAAACTTATAAAAAACAAACAAAAAATAAAAATGCAGAAAATAAATAAAGAAAATATTTTTGGATTTTTCAATTTTTGATTTTTGTTTTGAATTTTGTTTAAAGTTGATGAACTTGACTCTGATGAACTTGACTCTTGACTATGTACTAAAATTAATAATAATAAAATTAATGAATTAATTTTAAAATTAATTAAAAATACAATACATTGTTTAACTATTCAAACAAGTAACATTTTTTCTTTCCGAATCACCAACCATCCAAAACAATAAAAGGTCACAAAAAGCCTTAAAAAATATACACAAAACAAAGGCTAATCCGAATCGATCACACACTACGCAAATCAATCAAGTGATCGACCACTCCTATGTCTCCTTGATTTTACCTTCGTCCAACAAAGGTTGTACTTTTCGGTGCACAACCCTCAATGTCTCCTGCTGCTACATGGGTTGTTCTACGTGTTGTTGCTGTTGAACTGGCCACTGCTACTGCGTGGTGGCTGCACCTGTCTGCTCAGGCCCATAAAATTAGCTGTGGTTTTGCATGATTTACCCATAAAATTCGGATAATAAATTATCAAGGCCAATAAGAAACAAGTCTTCATAATAGTCAGATATACATACATGACATATGCATGAGTATAATCGAATCAAAAGCAGCGCTCCAATGTGACACATTATTTGACAGTGAAAAAATCATGTTAGTGAGAATTGTTTTGGTTACTGAACCAATAGATACATTTGAGGGGGGGTTTGTCTTCTGACAATTGAAGCTTTAGAGAGTTTATTCATATATAAGTAGTAGATTATATAACTTTGGATGTTATGTTGTTGAACCCTAAGAGTTTTGATGAATGGCACAACAAACCAAGAAAGGAAAACTCATAAGTGTTATTTGATGTGTGTGATTGAGTGTTGTGATTACAGGTGTTGATGGTCCAAGGAGTCTTAAAGGGATGGGGATATCCTTAGGAGAAGGCAAAAGTTCCCAGGACTATCGGAATCATCAACCTGAGCTCAAGGAAGAAGCTCACAAGTTGGAAAGCTCGAGTTTCTTGACAATAGCCTAAAACGAGTATTCGAGTATTTGGTATAGTAGGTCTAGAATTGTATTTTAGATTTATTGTACACTTGGAATTAAGGCATGAAGAATTAGCTCATAGGATTAAGAAGTATTTTAGGATATAGTTTGTAAGCTAATCTATTAAAGAAATTAATCTAGTGATTTATGAAAAGAAGTTTCTCAATAAATTTGTTTAGTAAAGTTTTGGAATAAAACTAAATTCTTCTTTTAAAATCATTAAGGATTAAATTCTGGTATTTTAACTTTTAATAACTAATCACTATATACTTTGAATTATAATTAAAATATCTTTGAAAAGGATTTTTGGAAAACCGGATTAAAACAAATATTTGCAAAATTGTTTTCCTTAAAAATAGGTGAAGTTAGTTTGGATTGAATCAGCTTGCTTATCACGTAAACTAATTGAGGAAAAATAAGGAGTTGTTCAACGGACTTAAAATGGAAGTGGTGATCGTGTGTGTGTGACCGTTGGAGTCAAGTTCCATCATGCACTTCTTCTACAAAATAGGATGTAGTGTGATAGTGGGTTACAGCTTGACTTCCACGACTCATACAATTACCCTATAAATACCATCACCTAATAAATCATTACATACACTTTGAGCAAAGAAAAATTAGAGCTTTATTCTTCATACCAGTGCCAAGTCTTAAGTCTTATTGAGTTGTAAAAGTGCTTTGATCTATTGGTTAAAGCTAGGGGTTGTGAGAGAAAGTCATTATAGAACTGAGAAAGACGAAGTACTGTGTTGCATCAGGCCACAATTTTTCCTCTCTTGGCGTTTGTCTTGAGAGTTTCTGTGTTTGGAAATTCTCTTTGCTCGAGTTTATTTTACTTAGTTTCTTTTAATTCCGCGAAAAGTCACTTAAGTTCCTCAAATACAATTCAGCCCCCTCTTGTATTGTTCAGTCGATCCAACATATGTGATGTAACAGATATGTATTTGCATGTAAATTGGTCATGTCAATTTGTTTTTTAGCTTGCTACTAGTATGATTTTGGTAAAAAAAAAGTGAGGAATAAGGAAGATTTTGAGGTGGGTGAATTCAAGCATGAGTTTAGTTTTTCGTTAATTTGGTGAATTTTGAGGATAGTGGTCCAGTTAATGCAAGCTAAAAATATGTCTTGATTATGTTCATGGTGGTCCAACACCTAAATCAACTGTACTAGCATATGGCAATTGCTAATATGACTCGATTTTAAACCCCAATCCTTTTTCATGCTGACTCGCTAATGTTGTTCTTTGTGATTATTCTTAGATTTTGTTGATTGTTCCCCATTGAATTTGTATTTGATTGGTTGGGTTTGAAGGTCTAACACTCTAACATAATGCACATGTGTATGAGATGGTGTTGTGTTTTTTCTTATATTATTTGAACTTATTGGCTTTATATCCATATACTTCATCTTTTGATTCGAATACAATGCAGTATGCACCCAACAAGATTTGGTCTTTAGAGGATGAAAAGTCTTTTGATTTATTAATCCTCTACTTAAAAGGATGAAATTTTAATTTGCTGAGTACTTTGTATTGTGTTTTCTTTTTGAACTTTAAGTGTAAGATTTTAGGTATTAAGTGTCTTCATCAATTGTTGCAAGCAAAAATTTCTGATTATATTTACCCTCCAAGATGCTAAGATGTATGCCCAAGGTTTAGCTGCTGTTCGTCAATCTCACCCAAAGATGAAAGTTTTCTTTAATATCATGGTTTATATTTTAAAACTTTATGTAAGATTTTATTTATTAGTCTAATGATATTGAGATGGACGGTTCTTTTTTGCCCCCTTAGAAGTGAGGGGGGTGAGGAGGCCCGGTATATGGAAGGATTGGAAGCCAAAGGGTTCGATCACATTGTACATTGTTGTTATGTTTTTAATCTGTAAATTATACCGTAATCGAAATTAACTCGGTACTTTTAAAAAAGTGAAATATCAATCAAATCATCCGAACAAGTAAGCATATGAAATACTAAATACAATAAAGAGAGAGAATGAAAACAACATACTGAAAACACGACAAGGAGTTTGCTAAATGAAAGGGAAAACTGAAGACAGTAAAGGGCAGAAAACCAAAAAAAACACAGGTCCACAGCTCATTAACTTCTTTAATAGACTAGTATTTAGTTACACTAGAAAACAACTAGCAAATGCCCAAAAAACGCCCAGCAAATCAACCAAAAAGAAACGACAAATTTAACCCAAAACGCCTTGAAATTAGACCAAAAAAGAGAGATGAAATTCACCCCTACAACACCCAAAACAATTAGCCAAAACATAACCATAAATCCAATAAAAACATCTAGAAAAGAACTAGAAATTCAGATTATGGGACAACTGTAGCTTGAATCAAACAGAATGCAGAACAATTTGCCATCTAACTAGCCAATGCATTAGCTTATTTGATTATTATTTTAAAGATCTTTCTTGACAAATCAAACTTCCAATTATCAATTGTTGTTCACATCAAATTCAATTCAAAAAAACCAATGCCCAATGTAGCTACTTGTTTCAAAATAATCTCACAATGATATGCCACAATCACAACTTACTTCATAATTCTATCTAGAAATTAAATTCACAATTGCAGTTCATAAACCACAAAGATAATTAGTAACTGGAAATTATTAGAACTACATAGAGCATATATCAAAAATATTGGAAAGAATGTCTAGCTTAATTTAAAGGGAAAACAAGGGATAATGAAATACCTAGAAGGAATGTGAAAACACTCCGAATTTCGCCTCAAATCAAGTAAGAAAACTAGAAAAAGCAAAGCCATGATTGAAAATAATACCTTGGTGAGAATCAGTGTCTCAACACGAAAAATGTAAAAAATCGCGTCACCTACATGGTCAAGTGATTTGGCTCGTTACTTTGGTTTCACCTTTGTCCAAGTTGTACCATCACCATCGATGTCACGAGCCTCCGTCCAACCCTTAGAAGCATCAACACGCAGCGGAACAGGTTCAGTACTACTAGGACCCACCTGCAAAACTAGAGTATGATGGATCTTGCAGTGGCTCTTGTATCCTTTGCTCTCTTTAAAGCTTCTGTAAAGCCTGAACAATCAAGTGGCAAAAATTTTCTGAGATCCGTCTAGAATCATGCCTTTCTTTTGAACTAACCATGCAATTCATGCTTCCATTTTGCTGCAATATGATAGTTCAATAATAGTCCCTCATTAGCCTCACACATCAATTCATGAATATAAGGCCATTGTTAAATAACTCTTTATTAGATATATAAACCCTCAATGACTTAATTCATTGTCCCAAAAAAACAAACTATATTCAACAACATAAATAATACATACTTGTTGCGCTAGCTCCATTAGTGACAACATAAGGAAAACTAGGTTCACCCTTCCTAGACTTTTCAGTTTTTTCCTTGCCCAAAACACACATTATTGTAGGAATTCTAAATGCTAAAGTCTTGTTTACTTCAGCTTGATAAACTAAAACATGTCTTGGGTAAAAATGTGTCAAACRAAGGTCGTGTTTACTTCAGCTTATATACAWAAGCTTCAGCAATGATACAAAAGAGTAATAATTAATAAAATAAATTTAAGTTCTAATCAATAAGATTAAGTTTCAATCAGAAACCACTTCATTCTAATAATTACAAATCTGTAAACTATACAACAATCCTGATACACTAACACACAACAAATCAGTAAAATAACCCAGCGTTAATCCACAAATGTCAATACAGATTGCGAAAAGACGAAAAATTAACTAAATTCAATCACACTACTTATCAATTCAAGCACAAGTTCAAAATTCATAATCTTAAGAAATAAAATTGTACCTGGGCTAGTTTGAGAAATCCCAATTAAATCATGACCACCCAAAAGAAAAGGCCAAGTACGTATGAGATTGAATTATGGAAGGCTTTGTAAAATCTTTACAACATTCAAGCACATTAGCAGGAAGCTTAGAATCAGCAAACAAATTCAAAGGTGCATAATATGAATCAAATTTTATCTCAAGATCAAATAAAACATCCCATAAAAAAATTCATGAAAATTGAGACAAAATATAGATAATATTAACCTAGACAGCTAAATTGAAACCTAAATTCAATCTTCACATATCTTCCGATAAATTATTTCATAAACTTGCTAAATCAATATAACAACAATTAGAAAAGGCATAAATAATTATCCGAAGTACAAGGAATAATTGTAATATATGATAAATTAAGAAAGAAAGAAACCTAGAATTGATGAGCGACGGCTAGGTTAACGGCGAGTAGTGGCGATGGTTTTCATCGATCAATGTAGTGGCGCAGCGGTGATTCGAGCAAAGTAGTGGCGCAACAACGGTTCGAGCAAAGAAGTGGGGCGGCGTGGTTCGCGAAAAGAGTAGAAGTTAGTAAGACGGCTAGAGGAGAAATTGAGAGTGCGAATGAGATTGAGAGAATGAGAGTTAGGTTTTGCAAATGAAATCGAGAGTGAAGGAGGGTTGGAGTGAAGGGTCTCAGAATAGTGAAGGAGTTGAAGCGAAGGAGAGAATTAGAACATGAAAAGGGTCTCAGAATAGTAAAGGAAGCTTGGAGTGAAGGAGAGAATGAGAATGAGGTTTGATWTTCAACCAAATTTTATGGCAACGGCTTTCTTCTTGTATTTTCTGAGAATGTGATGATTCACTCGATTGGCCTCTCCCTCTTCCCTTTCTTCTAGTATTTGTCTTTCTACCCATGATCGCAGATGAACAGTGAACAGTAACTGGATGAACAGTAACTTTGAATTTTGAATTTTGAAGCAGAAGAACAGAGTACGAGATGAGAAGAGAGTATGGTATGATGAATAGTTATGAGCTGCATACAAAGGGTTAGAACAAATATATATAGAGAGAGTGATCATCAAGGAAGTGAGAGTTTGAAGGATTATAGCCGGTTGAGTCAATAACGGCTAGTATGTCGAAATTCAATTTTGGCAATGATCATTGCACATGAATACTCAACCGACTCAAATTAGGATGTGAGTATTTGCCTTGATTCAACAAGCAAAATAAGATGAATAAGATAATTTTCTTTCCAAAAGAAAAATATCTTAAAGTAATGTTTCCAAAGATATGAAAATATCAATCGAAAAACATATCAGAGCTGACTGCTGTTTCCCTTTTCTGGTACCTGTACGAACCATGACATTCTGTTTTGTATAATTAATGATCAATTAACTTTTCTCTTGCACCAATAACTATTCACCCTTATTGAGGGGAATCAAGCCATCTTATATAACACTTGAAGTACTTCGACATATGTATATGCACATGTACAATCAAGTGAGGACAATTTAGCCATCATCGAGAGTAAAGTGTGTAAAAGCAATGTTGCCAGAATCTATTCACCTATACACAAGACACAAATAAAATCTAACTACACCTAAAAGGACTCTTAATCTACAAAAAGTTTCTCGACACAAAGGTTTAGTAAAGATGTCTGCTATTTGGTCTTCACTTTTGCAAAAAGCATCTCTACTAACCCTTTTCAACATTATCCCTCAGAAAGTGGTGTCGAATCTCAATGTGCTTGTTTTGGAATGCTGAACTGGGTTTTTGGAAATGTTTATAGCACTCATGTTGTCACAAAAGATTGGAACACTATTGTATTCAACACCAAAATCTTTCAGCTGGTTCCTTATCCACAACAGTTGAGAACAGCATGAGGCTGCAGCAATATATTCTGACTCAGCTGTGGATAAGGCCACTGAATTTTTCTTCTTAGATTCCCCATGAAATTAAGCAAGAGCCTAGAAATGTGTCATACCTGATGTGCTCTTTCTATCAACTAGAACCCAGCATAATCTGCATCTGTGTAACAATGACGTCAATTGTGCTACCTTTAGGGTACCACAAACACAGATCTGCTGTTCCCACAAGATACCTAAGTATCCTTCTAACAGCCTTAAATGAGATTCCTTTGGATTGCTTTGAAACCTGGCACACAAACCAACAGAAAACAATATCAAGTCTACTAGCTGTAGGTAAAGCAAAGATCCTATCATTCCTACTGTACAGTGAGGCTTCCACATTTGTTCCTTTAGATCAGCATCAAGTTTTGTAGATGTAGAACAGGTGTGTCATAAGCCTTGTTGTTCTCCATGCCAAATTTTTCAACAGCTTCTTTTAAGTACTTTTGTTGATGGATCATGATTCCATCAACTGTTTGCTTTATCTGCAAGCCAAGGAAGAACCCTAGTTCCCCCATCATGCTCATTTCAAATTCACTCTGCATAAGATTAAGCAAACTCATCACATAGCACCTGATTAGTAGCACCAAACAAAATATCATCAACATCATAAATCTGTACTATATATCAAGTGGTTCCCCTGGTTCTGATGAACAAGGTTTTCCACTGTTCCCCTTTTGTAATCATTCTTCATCAAGATATTGGACAATCGTTCATACCAAGCCTTGGTGCTTGCTTCAAACCATATAGTGCTTTGTCCAACCTGTACACATGTTGGGGAAATAGTTTTGTCTTCAAAAGACAGGGGCTGCTCAACATATACTTCTTCTTTCAAGTATCCATTTAGGAAGGCAGTCTTCACATCCATCTGAAACAACTTCATATTCATGTGAGCAACATAAGCAATTAAATTCTAATAGCCTCTAATCTAGCTACGGTGCATAAGGTCTCATCACTATTCCTTTGTTGATTGTAACCTCACAACTAGCCTTGCTTTGTTTCGACTAGGTACCTAGATCATCCAATTTGTTTCTGAATACCCATTTTGTACCAATTACTGACCTTTCTTGGTCTAGGTAAAAGATGCCAACTTCGTTCTTTGAAACTGATTTAGCTCATCTTGCATTGCTAGAACCCAATCAGGATCAGTTAATGCCATTTTTAGTCAGTTGGTTCTATGCTAGACAGAAATGAATAGAAAGCACAAAAGTTTTGATAACCACTTCTTCTTGTTTGAATCCCTTTTATTTATTGCTAATGATTTGATCAGGGGATGAGAAAGAACTATACTTAAACTTTGGCAAGGAAAATCATTTTGTGCTTCCTCATTCATTTGGAAACCAGCAGGATCTACAATCTCTTCCTCTTCTGAGAAACAGAAGGATTTTCAATCATGCGTGTTCTCCCCTTACCTTCTTTCCTCAGAGGTTCAGGATGTTGTAAATTGTTGTTTGTTTGATTTTTTCCCCCTGAATGCTTACCTGTTCGTCTCTTGGAGAACCATCAGGACCTGGTTCCGTATCTGTATCCTCCCATCTTCTCCTTAGGATCTCCACCATGATTTTCTGGTGACACAGTAGGTGAGCCTAGGTTAGCTTGCTCATCATTTGGGGAGAACCAGCAACATGGTTCCCGGTGATTTCTAGGAGTCCAATTATCTCATCTGGTATCACTGTGGAATCTCAGAAGACATGTTAAATTCATCAAACACAACATGAACACTCTCCTGAAAACACAGAGTCCTTTTGTTTAAAGACTCTATATGCTTTACTTTGGAAGATATCCAAGAAATATTCCTCATCACTCCTAGGTCAAATTTATCAAGCTGGTTCTTGCCATTGTTATGTACATAATATTTGCACCCAAAGATACGAAAGTATCAATATTGGGTTTTCTGCCCTTTAGGAGTTCGTAAGGAGTTTCTTTAGCTTTGCCTAATGAGTCCTCTATTTAGGTATATGCAAGCAGTTTCAACAGCTTCACCCTAGAAACTCTTAGGGAACACTTCAATAAGCATTGTTTTGGCCACTCTCTCAATAGTTCTTATTCTTTCTTTCAACAACACCATTCTGTTGTGGCGTTATGGGGACTGAGAAGTTGTGACTTATACCATGTTCCCTGCATGTAATCAATGAAGTCACATTTTTTAAATTCAAGTACATAGATCTGACCTTACCGAACCAGCTTGTGGGGAAGCTGGTTCTCCACCTATTTTACCAGATCCCCATTCATTAAAAGTCTCATTCTTTGAGTGAAGCATTATCACCCAGGTTCCTGGAAGTCATCAACAATAACACATACATATCTATGACCTCTTCCACTTTGAACTCTCATGGACCACAAATCAATGTGTAATAAAGTTCGAAGGGCTGATGGTACTCAAAACAGTTTTTAGGCTTAAAGTGATTTTGACCTGTTTCCCTTACAACATTCTGAACAAACTTGTCTGCCTCATACTTGATGTTAGGAGTCCTATCACCAGGTCTGAGACTAAGTTTATTCAGAAGTGTAAGACTTGCATGTCCAAATCTCTTATGCCAAATCCATTGATGTGTGTCTGAAACAGCTTTCAAACAGATAGACTTATTTGAGGAATTTTATCCAAGAATGTAATGTAAACATCATGTTTCCTGGTTCCTCACATATAAAGTTCACCTGTGTGTAGTCAACATGTGACAAAGGTTGGCTTGAAACTCAACTCTATTTCCTTTGTCGCAAGTGTTGAAATGCTCAAAAGAATGTTGCAAGCCTTCAACATAATATACATCATCAGATTGCATTTGAAAGTGTCTTACCTACCTTACCTAAACCAGTGATGGTTCCCTTGCTGTTATCTCAAAGGTACACTTCCTCCATTAAAGGCACTAGTGAGAGAAATTGCTCTTTATCTTCGGACAGGTGTCTTAAGCATCCACTGTCCAAATACCAATAGGTACTTTCTTCACTTTAGCCTGTAAGAAAAATCAAAACATTAGTCTTAGGAACCAAATTTTCTTGGGTCCCTTTTCCACAACATTTTCATTCAATTGATCTTTTCTTTTCCAGACCAACTTCACATGTTTATTGTTCTTATTCCACTAATTTCTTAGCAGGACACTCGGAATCTTGTGTCCATTCTTACACAATGTATAACCACATGCATGTCTTAGACATAACATCTTACTCTTGGAATTCCTGATCCATGTGGTTTCTCTGGAGCGACCAGTTAGTCCGTGTTCCTTGTATTATAACCAAGACCAACTTCCCTTGGTTACCTCGTTTTGAGTTAAAGTCTCTAAGTCTCCTGTGCAGTCAGTAACTTACTCACATGTCTGTAGCTCTCAGAAGTTCTTTCTCTTGATTCAAGATTCATCAATTACAACTCGTTTTTTTTCCTTTAAAGAACAACAACATCACTTTCAAGGATTCAAGTTGTAAATTAAGATTCAGAATCATACCATCCATAGACATGTTAGCAATTACTGGCTGTTTCCCTCTTTCAATTTATGAATCTCAGCATGTAGGTCACACATGTTCCATCATATTCATCTATTAATTCACTGATTTCATCACTAGTGTCTATGGAGGGAACATCATAATGTGCAACTTTGAGTAAAGCATTCTCTTTGTGAAGATCTTCTAAGTTGCTAGCCAGTTATCAAAGGCTTAAAAGAGAAGTTCTGCTACAAAGGTTGCTTTTCCTTAGCTGCTGAAAAATCAATCGACTCACTTGAAGTTGATAAGTCTCTAGGGAACCAGGAGATCAGATCTTCTTCACATCAACTGGATAGTTAGGTTTGGAAGATCTGGCCTTTTCCGTTCCACTTACACTTGTCCAAAGCTCTGCCACTTGATCTTTCAAGTCATGGCATACTTCTTCGAGGTGATCACAACTGGCAATAGCAACTTCACATTCAGCACGTTTTCTTTAAGTTCTCTTTTGCCATTATGTATGTTTCACCTAGTTATATACATTATCTAACAAGGGTCTATACAAGTAGCATATTTCTCTGTCATACTCATGCATATCTTTGCCTAACTTGTTCTAGATTTACCTTGTGTTCGTGCAATACATCCTTCTTGGCCATACAAACACTTTTCAATTGTGCTGGTTCCCCTCCTGGTTCCGGCATCAGTGTTTGTTTCCCTCGATGCTTGCAAAGCAGTCATGCAAACACTAGGTTAGGTGATTCTTCATCCTCATCAGATCCTGAGTCAATCACCCCATTGATGCTATCATAGCATTTTAGAGGCTCGCTTTTCTCCAGACTTGGACTGTTCGTCCTTCCACTTTGGACAATCTCTGATGAGATGTCCTTTCTCCACACTTGAAAACACCTGCAGAAGATGTGTTGGTTTTTCTTTAAATTTTTACCTTTGAATTTCTCCTCTGATCACGGAGTGTTCTTTCAAATCTTTTGGCAATCATGCAATTCATCTTCATCCTCTTCTACTTGTCTTTTAAGGCTATGCCTCTGGTTGGTTCCTTCCAGTCTTAGAATCAATTAATAACTCATGTGTCATGAGGGAACCATCAGCTGTTCAGAGACAACGTAGACAAGTCTTTGGCTTCATAAATAGCAGTGATCTTGGCTGTCCATGCATCTGTTAAACTGCGCAAATACTTTTCTCACAAGATCCTCATCAGAAAAACTTTTCCCAAGGGATCTAAGATCATTGATTATTGTCATGAATCTACGAAAACAATCATTAATCTTTTCACCCTTGTTCATACAAATAATTCATATTTAGACATTAGCAAATCAATTTGGATCTTTTACCTCGCTGGTTCCTTCATAAGCAAGTTCAAGAGTATCCAAATTCTTTTGCACTGCTACCAGAAATTCGGTTATACTCTGCCTACCTTAAGCCTGTTGTAGTATTTGACATTGCTTGCATTTTTCTCACGCAACTTTGATCTGCAGTCACCAGTTCAGTCTTTCTTTGGAATTTGTTCCCTTTAGAGTCAGTCTTCATGATCGTGTGGGACCATTTTTGACCACGAGCCAGCACTCATAGTCAATCCCCATAATTACATTTTGATCCTGTTTTCACCATGCATAGTTGCTTCGTAAACTTGGGTGTTTTGCCTATCATATCCGATCACCTAATTCTGAGTACTCATGCTTGACTTCTCTAGATCTTACTCTTACAGAAGCCTTGGTCTGTACCAATTGAAGGTTCTAAGATACTCAAGAGGGTGAATTGAGTTATGATCGACTATGACCAATTTTTCTTTTTGCTTTTGATCTTATAATAAGGGAACCAGTTGGTTGGTTCCAATATGCAGCGGAATGTAAATAAGCATGTAAAAGAACACACGTATTTAACGAGGTTCACCCAACTCTGGCTACGTCCTCCTACCCTAAGCTCTTTTATTAATCAACTCTGAAAAACAAAGAACTTGCTCACTCTACTGTTCCTACTCCGGGAACCAGTACACCCACACTCAACTCTGAATGTGCACTCGACTCACACTCGTAAGTCCAACTTTGTGTTTGAACTCACAAACACAACCCAGGCTTTCAACCCTCTGTTGATAGCCTTTACAGAAAAATATTTCTCTCTTATGAATTACTTCTTAGAAAGCTAAGTAAGAGAATGTTGTATGCCGATGTATGCTCGTGTATGACTCGATGTTTATGAACTAATGCTTTTTGGTGTTTTTTCTTCTCAAAGTGGTTTCCTCTTTTTAATCAATGGAGAGAGTTGTGAATGTTGAAGTATAGACGTATATTTAATTACTATACCCAGTTTCCATAAATATTCTTGCCAAACAAGGCAAGATTAGTTTTATGAAGATATTTATCTTGTTCGATTTTTCCTAAGATTTTGATCGAACAAGATATATACTCCAGTTTTAAGGTAATTATATATATCCATCTATAATCCAGCTGCAAATAATCTTTCAAATATACTTTGAAAATATTTTAGAAAAACCTTTTTAAAACCGCAGCCAACATTCCATTCAGGAATAAGCTGGTTCCCAGCTTGGTTCCTTGAGTGTGTTGTAATTCTGTTCCAAGCTTTGTACCAGAATTCACAACATACTCAAAAACACTTAAGCACTTAGTTCATTTCATTTAGTCAACTACAGAGCTATAATTACATGAAATCGCTTAATTTAAACTCTAAATTACAATTCTTCGAATCTTCATGCAATCTTCAAGAACTTGAATCTTTCCTTTAATTACTTCAATCTTTGAGCACAGCTTTCTTCTTCGAATATCTTCGAAAGGATTCACTCTTCAAGTCTTGGACTAGATCTATTACTGCACATATAACAATGTTAACATGCAACAAAAGATATATGACTGTTCTTCAGAGTAATAGTCAAGGAAACAGCTCGTACTGGTTCTGCACCAGTGAATGAGCTCTTATGTAATCAGCTGTTCCCTGTAATAAACAAGTTAGTTTCAAAGCATTCTCATTAAAGTATTAACTTGTCTAGGGAAACAAGTTTCTAAACTAGCTGGTTCCCAGAACCAACTATATTCATACTTTAATCATCCTGTTTCCTGTAATGGTTTGTCATCATTCAAAACTTAAAGAACTCAACAAGGCCCTAATTAAAAAAGTGGTATAATTTAAAATGTTTTGTGTTTACTTTTCAAAAAATATTGAATATTAGAAATATATTAAAGTGAATGTTTAACACTTGATGACAATATCGTAAAAATATTTTACCCAATGCCAAATAAGGCTGACAAAAAGAATTAGACAACCATTACACATTTTTTACAAATATTATATCAAAAAAATTTACATATAAGTTATACTCCGCGAAAATGTTTGATTTACTCCGTAGATAATATTGAAGTAGAAAAAGGATTCCAATAATCGTTTCCATTTCTTATTGATGGTTTGATCTTATATGAACTATAAGTAACGAATACCATGTCGGGTGATAACAAAATGTTGTCATATGTTAAATTTGTCGAAGTAGTGGATATTAGGGACCATTTTCTATCTTAAGCAAAACTTTTAACTTCATAGTTGTTTGCATTTCACAATGACACTAAACAACTATTAAGGATAACACCTTTTATACGTATTGCAAAAAAATATTATACCTACATTATTTAGAGAAAGTTACAATTAAATGCAAACCATTAAAGTAAAGAAAATAGAGAAATGAAATTTACATACCCAAATAATTAATAACACATGATAGATATATTTATTTTATCTATCAAATCGTTAACATGTCCAAATTGAATATGCATCCCAAAACTTAAGGAAGGGATAGGTTGAAAGCAATTAAAAGTTTTATACTTGATAAGTAAATTAAACAATTTCACCCATCTATTAGCTATAATATCCAAATCCAATGTGTATCCCAAAACCCAAAAAAAAGGGGGATGGGAAGTTATGGAAATGTCAATTTTGTTTCCAATTGCCTCAAATTATGCATGAAACTAATAATTCATAAATCAACAAATTATAACCCTATAAAATCAACAACTTAAAAACGTTGAATCAAATATGAAGGAAAAAAAATGAAATACCAAAAAACTGATATAACAAACATGACATTTGTTCAATTCTAATCTATAGTAAGTTTATATACTGTAATTCTATTCAAATACCCCATGTTTGATACTTTTACCTTCAAATGAATGACTACATTAAAAAAAGTACAAGAAATTGCAAGTGGGGTGTTTGAGAAGCTTCACAGTGCCAATGTCTCTTTGAATCTATCACAATTAACAAAACTACATATCATCGAAAACCCAAAATAAGCTCAAATTAGTTTATTTAAAATTTCAATCACTCAACAAATGATATAACAAAAATGTGTACTAGTTTGGTTATTTGATTGGGGGTGCTTAATTTGTTCTAATCTATAGGTTTTAATTGGACTCCTTGGCTCTTAATCATCTCTCAAATGAATTAGTTAGAGTAGATTGGATTTGAAGAGTTTGACTCGTTAGATATTAATTTGACACAATGGCTCTGAATCATCTCTCAGGTCAACAATTAGTTAGAGAAGATCGGTTATTTTATTGGAAATTAATAATTTCTTCTAATATATAGGTCTTAATTGGACTCCTTGGCTCTTAATCATCTCTGAATTCAATTAGTTACACTATATTGCTTAGTAGATTGGATTTCAAGATTTTGACTCATTAGATTACAATTTGACTCATTGCATCTTAATCATCTCTCAGCTCAACAATTAGTTAGGCTAGATTGGTTATTTGATTGGAGGTGGTTAATTAGTTTGACTCTCTAAGTCGTAATTTGACTCAGTGGCTAATTGATAATCCTTCAGTTCAATTAGTTAGACTACATTGAATGATAGATTGGATTTGAAATGTTTGACTCATAAGATCTTAATTTGACTCATTGGTTGGTAATCATCGCTCAGCTCAACAATTAGGTAATTGTACGTGATTGGTTATTTGATTGGAGGTGATTAATTTGACTCGTTAGTTCTTAATTTGACTCATTTTCTCTCAATCATCTGTCAACTCAACAATTAGTTAGGCTGGATGGGTTGACCAATTTGGTTTCAATAAAAGGCTATTAAAAGTAGAGAAAATGTTGAGAACAACAAATTATCACCAAAACAAGCAAACTAGCAATGTAGCATTGGGCTGCCATATCTCATATGCATGCTCATAAAGAAATGGGATGGGACGTATGCACTTAGCAATTTGCAGCAATTTTCTCCACCTCAAACCAAAAATCGACAACACATCACTTTGGTAGTGTGTTGTCCTAATTTAAAGTACAGCAAAACTTATCAACTTTCCAAGAGATTTGCTGGAGTACAACATTATTGATTAAAAAATCCAACAACTCAACAACTATTTTTCTCTACTGCTTCCAAATTCCACAAAAGGGCGGGAAATTGGTGAATGAGTAAAATTTACTCCAAACATGTAATATATATATTAGACTTTTCTTGAACCTAAATAAAATTAACCTTATTATAACATATACTAGTATAATTAAGGATCAGTACTCTTAGCTTTCTAGAATTTTCCTTGGTCGTGCCTTTGTTTCCTACTCATCTTTATAATAACCCATCACGGATGTTTGAAACAATTAGAATGTTTGGTTTAGTCCTATATTTAGCCTAGTATTGTCTTGTAGAAGAGTTTGAAACAATTAAACTTCTTTCTTTTAAGTTTGCGGTAATAATGATTTTTAATTCATATTATATTCCTCCAATGCTCCTTAACTTAAAGTTTTTCAACTATTCTCATTCGGGCCATCCTATAAAGTTCTTTCATTTCTTCTTTAATTCCTTTTTACAATAATTTATTTATATTATTACCATTCTTTAATTACTATCGGGTACCAATAAGTGAGTTATTCACARTAATCCTTTTCAAATCTATAATATTATTCACTCTCATATTCGTTATTTTTCCTAACAACATCTCAAATAGTGGAAAGAAAAATCATTATTAGCAAATGGAAAGATATAAATCCAAGTGTTTAGGTTTAATTTCTTTAAGCTTTGTTTGGATAACTAATTAGCCGGGAGGGAAAAGAACGGGAAAACAACATCTCCTTTATAATTTGTAATTAAACAAAATATTGAGATGTGAAGAGCTTTAATTAAGATTGATAAACCGTAAAACAAACAAACATGTTAAAACAACAATATCACCAATTCAGCTTATTCAGACACCCATATGAATTAGAAACTGGAATGGTCAAATTACTTAACAAAGAAACAAAACAAAAATATGTTGCTACGACAACTTTAGATAGGGTTGCCATATAACTTGGTCATGCTTCCAAAGTGAGATGATGGATGGGACGCATGCATTGTCCTCCCTGGTGGTTTTGCAAAGCCTTGACACATGGAATTGTAAGGTTTCAGCCCTCAAGTTAAGGAAAGTGAGACTCACTTAACTTGTGCAAGGAAAATGTGGAAAAGTACAAGATAAAAAATTAGATTGAGTGAATCAATGGATTATGCAAGGAATCTCAAGGGCCTAAAAAATTGACGGGAAGGAAAGTCATTGAGGACATACAAGTTTGCCACTATAAAAGCAACCAAAATTTCCCATCATTCCAGGCCTCATCAATCTTCATCCAACCACCTTTAAAAAAACCCTAAAACATAGTAGAACAGAGCATAATGTCACCTTCTAAAGATAAAATAAACCAAAGAAATCTTGGCAAGAAAGCCATTGTCTGTTGTGAGTGTGAATCAATGCCACCCTCAGCCAATTCAAAAAGCCCACCAAAACACTCCACAGACCGACAAAAGGAGAGGATACTATGACAGGGGAACAACCTCCACCATGAGAAAGGAACTTCACTTCCATGGTGAGCCTGAAATGGAGCCTGAGCCTCAAGTTGAGCCTAACCATAGTGATCCATCCACCTTCACCAGGTTGCTGCTAGGCTAGAGGACARCCTGCTGGAGGTGTAGCACCTGTTTGCCGCTCATGACAAAATGGTCGGTGTGGAAGATTAACTATTTCCAGCAATAAGGTTGTATGCATCTAAAAAAAAGGGCATACGAGCTCAGATCTCAACCACCTACTAAGAAGCGATCTCCGGCAACCAATACAGCTGCTATCCCTGTCAATCCAACACCGATCATAATCGTCACTGTCAAAAGTGAAGATGACGGAGACGATGGGGTCGAGTTTTTGATGACTTCAACAACAACCTTTGCCCGCATTTACAGGGAGTATGGGTACCTGATCAATGCTGATACTGACGACTTCATAATAAAGAAAGGGATGTGAGTTATAGACGAGCACAAGACGCCGAAGCAAGCAATGGTCAGACATGGAGACATCCTCATCGCAGATGGAATGGTATGATTTATTATACTTTATGTTATGAGCTACTGAAATTCGAATGTGCTTCCTATTGCCCTTTTGTGTTATCAAATATGTTATGCTTAGAATTGGTTGAAAGTGTGAAATATCATTAGGAGTATTGTGTGTTATGGGGTTTTGATGGTAAATAATATGATAATAAGCTTAACAAGGTTTGTCAAATAATGCAGACAATTTTGTAACTTTGTAACTTATGCTACATCAAATGCAGACAATTTTGTAAGTTTTTACAATGTAAAACATGAAACCTTGGCTCTTGATTTTGGTCGTTTTCCACTGTGTTATTGTTGTATTTTATGTTTGGTTTCTCCCTTGGATGGAATGTTTCTAGTCTTGTTGGTTTYTTCTGTTATTGTATGCCCTTGATGGCAGTTTATGTTATTTGCTGGACCTTTGTTGTAATCTGTTGGAGTCTTCTTGGGTTTTATCAAGACTAAGTAATGTTATTCTTCCTTTTTTAGTTTTAAAAAAAACATGAAACCTTCAATTCACATGTATTTATGGTTGGTGTTTTTTAAAGTGAGGATTTGTTGCTTCAAACATGAATTTACATTGATGCTATTTCGAAGACCAATTACTCAATAAATCAGCTTACTTGTCAGTCATAAAATAGCAATTTTTACAAGTTATATGGCTTGGCAAAGGAATAACTAACACTGCTTTAATCTGCCTATGTACAGGGTCCTAATCTGAACACCAACACTCATAAGAGGACCATCACCTTACGCCAGACCAAGGATGGACCTGGGAGGCAGATGATCAGGACCCTTCCTGTCTCGATAAGGATTGTCGACCTCTACCGCACATAGGGAGATTTCATTGGCTACAACACCACCACTTTCGACCTTGTTCACAATGAGTACAGGCTTCCAAGATTTTGAAATCTAAACACTCATGGAATGAGGAATGGCTGCGATGTCTACTGTGTTCGTCTCCACCCGAGTGTGGGTTCCATTGGGACCCCAACCGAGCTGCGTTCCACCTAAGCAAGGCTGATCAAGTGAGGTGCATGTAGTAGTAGGTGGTAAATAATTGATCGTTGGAAGGAGGCTCCTACTTTAGAAAGTATCACTGAAGTTCCAAACTCAGGATACATGAAAAGACCCATTTTTTGGAGTTGGTGTATGGGCAAAAATTGAGCTCCTTAATGTGAAACATGCATTTCACCTGTTAGGGACTTAGAAACCAGTGCCTTTTGTTATGTATATTTAGTTTCAGCTTAGATTATTTTTGGGTCATCGATAGGGATCGTCCTCCGATGAACTCGTTGTAATCTAACGAACCATGTCTTTGTAACTATTTGGTTTAACTAATCTATTGCTGAATATTTGTTTGCACTGGAAATATTACATCTAAATTGACTTTACAGCTATGATAAGTAAAATAATGCACTTTAAAATAGTTGACTTGATGGTCAAATATATTAATGCTACAATATCAACAACAAGAAAATATGCACAAAATTAATTCATCAAACAATTTTTTTATTCAACAGAGAAGTGTTCAACTTATGGAAACAACTAAATGTCAAATATGCCATTAGTTTCAAAGATACAATAACTCCAATATTACACACTAACGATAAAGAGAGAAATATAAAAGCCTCAATTACATGCCACTCAGTAACATAGCAGAAGTACTACATTATTTCACAATTTATTCAACTATTTAAGGCTAAAACAATATTCCTCCCAAAAGGAAACATGTTTGAAACGAAAACATTTTTAAAGGTTTGTCCGTCAACCAGAACAAAATGTTACATCTCATCTCCATCGTCATCGAACAAGAAATCAACATCCCTCGTATCCGTGGATGAGTCTTCCCGTAAGCAACATCATATCAATCACCTATCATGAGAAAAAGAAGTCGGAAGTTTAATCAAACCATTCAGCGAAAAATTAAACATCACAAATAAATTTTAGAAAGAACGAACTATACCCTAGCAAGAAAAAAATCGCCTTCACTACTAATCCTATCACATTTGCATGCCTTCTTTATCRRAATGTCGGCCCAAACCTTTATCTAAGGACGACTGCCCCAAACCAAGGCATTCCTATCGAGCCGATCCATAAAATAAATCTGCTACAAACTTAATTAGCAAACCACAAACAGATCAACAAAAGACACAAAAGTGGGATTGAAAGGGGACAAACCGCAAGAAACAACGTGCACTCCCCACACCCTCCAACATAACCATCAGCATAGAACCTTCTTGCAAATCGCCTAGCACTCTCCATCAACTTCCTGAGCACCAGAGAGCATTAATTATACATACGCGAGTAGGGTGCGCATCCCAAACAGGGTATAAGGTCCTTACAAAATCAGGTAGATTGAGTAAGACATAAAACGAGATAAAGGGAGGCCAACAAAAAAAGCATCTTGAATTCGTCACCCTCACTTTCATCAAATTCCGACATTAACCTCAACACAAATGCATTTGACATTGCAAATCATTTCCTTCTAACAGTCTTGGATGAATTCCCCTCAAAACTAGTCCACACATTTTTGTACCGATGTTACAACTCATCGACCTTATCAAATGCTCCCTGAGAAGTGTAAACCAATGGAACTTCCAAAATCCACCTAACTTGAACCGAGGACAATCTATATTGCTTGCCACCAACATCAACCATCTCATTAATAGGATCTACCCTAGTCATTAGCCAATAACACAAATCTCGGGGGAGGTGCCCACCAACTAAATACAACAAGCCCCCAAAACCCATCTCGTGAACCCATGCCTTCCTCCTATCATCAAATGAGGAAACAATTTTACCAAAAGTTTCAACACGACAAATCACATTGGCCCTCGACAACATGGAATACATACACCAGCCAAGACAATCACAAACAAATCTCTAAAACAAAATAAACAAACATTACAATCCAAAGGTGCATAGTATGAAACAAATTTTCCAACAACTCAAATCAAATTGACTGACCCTGGGTTGTTTTGCATAAGACCTAACACGTAGCARTGTACTAGAAGCTTTAACTACTAACCCTCGGCTCCTTGACAAATCCTACATCATACCGAGATCAAATTGGATGAACTTATTGAATTAGCCCAAAATAAAGAGTAATTGCAAAGGAAGAAAGTAGAACACCTGTTTCTCATTGGCATCCTGACAACCGGGAGCATTACCCTTACGTTTCCTTTGTTACACAATCACATTTTCAAAGCATAAATTAACCAGACTTAAAGCAAAAATAGGATGCTTATAAGGACAGAATACCAAAGGAAACCAAGCATTGAACCTTGGGGACAGAATGTCTTGCAGAACTTCTGTCCAGTTCAAGTGGATGACAAATATCAGCACGGGGAAGATTTGAACTACTAACACGGGGATTCAACTCGTTAGGCAGCTCATCACTAGACCCAGCTACATCAAATGCCATCAAACGCAATAAGAAGAAAAAGTACCTAACACATTTCAAAAACCATGATGAAAAAAAGGAGGGAATTCAACAAAATTTAGAATCAGATGAACAAGGAATAATTTAATTAAACCTACTACAATCGTTTTAAGGGTAACAAAACATTTAAAAATTGTATTTYAGGATATTCATTATATAATAAAAATAAAAAGGAAATATCAAATTTATTTTTACTCTAATCGATTACAGTCTAACACATTCTCAAATCGCACAAATAGCTACAAATTCAATTTCTTAAACTACAAATTTCTTAAGGATACCGCACAAAATCGATATTCATTTCCAATTAAGCAAAAACCAAAACATCAAACAATAACAACGAATTAGGATTTCAAAGACACCAAGAATAGCAAATCAACTACAACAACCACAACAACAAATTAAACAACTAACAATAATAAATAACTAACCTTATTGAATATAGGAATCATTGGGCTTGTTCCAATCACTAATCTTTGTTACAAGGCAGTAAAGCAAAAGACTTAAGTTAGCAAAACCATAACAAAATCTGGTTAAGAGAGAAGGGAAGAACCCCTGTTCAGCTGCTTATCATTGTTAGGCCAACATCTAAAATTATGAGAGCTGGGAGGATTGAGAGGACTTCAACTAAAAATAAAAACGACTACTAGATTTAGGGATAATATGAACACTGACCATGGTTGGGGAAATGGAAACAGAATATAGCATAACGTCGTTTTGCACTAACTGTTGTTAGTTTACACCTACTACCGTGACCCTGAAATGAGGAGTAAAGTTACATAAATGCCCCTCGAGATACTCAAGGTACTAACTTGTGTTGCAGTATCAAACCAATTAAAAATACAAGTATATTTTTAGAAAGTTCCAAGGACTTTCTATGAACCAGTTAAAAGACAAACAATGAAATACAAACGGGAAAAAAAAGGTTACCTTTCCATCATATTCCTTCCTCAGTAAGCAGGGGTACCCARTGTACAAATCACTGATAAAACAAGCCTATATACTACAACTTTCATTACACTGCAGAAACCTAATCAAATTCAAAAATTCAACAATCAAACCAAAAACCCTCAAATCAACAAAATCCAGAAGGCCTAGCAAACAACTTCCAAAACACAATCAAATGAAGTTCAAATCAACCAAGTTAAACAAAATTGTACGAAGACAAACCTTCAAAAGAGTTGTGAGAGCAGCGCATATCCTGCTAATAATTGATGCATCTTTTAAAACAATTTGTTTGCACCTTCATAAATGAATCCACACGACTACCCAATCCCTTGCTAAATGATATATGAAATCAAAAACACCATAACACAGTTCCTCACTCGAGCAAATTCAGAATAACATAAACACAAGATTGCAATGAACATAAGAGTTTGACAACTCAACGTCGCATACTCTTATCTAATCTCAACAATTATATCAGTATTAGTTACAATAGCTTGCTGTTTGAGTATTTGCAAACGTAGTCTTCTGCTATTAAACACATGAACTTGGCATAAAAAAATAAACCCCCTGTCAGTGCTTCTAGCTAAGAAACTGATTTGTATTCCAAGTAGCAGCATCAATAAAATCTCAGAATTCCTCAAAATCTGTCATTTTTGCAAATGAGCAGTATTCACATAATCATGGGATTATATGATAAAAATTAGTCTAATAAAACCCAAAAATTCTTAAACAAAATACCACAGCTTCTAAATTGTGAGCATTCCTGAGCAATTTACAAGGTTGGTTTTCTTCATACTGCTCAGTGCATCTTAGAAACAATAGGCTTGCAAATCATTTGAAGCTCTTCTAACTTCTCGATATACTTGGCAGCATCAAAAACTTGCTCTGAATTCTGGCCTAGCCACTGCAATGCTTGCTCAACGGCATCTGTCATCTTCCTTTTGTCTTTAGCACCAATATTTTCCCCACAATCACTCAATATTTCTGACATCTCATTAGCGTAGTCCTCCAATGCATTCTTAGCTTCAACCATCTTCTTGTGCTCGTCATCCTGAGTCTTGTACTCTTCAGCGTCCTTCATCATTTTTTCCACCTCTTCCTTTGACAGCCTGCTGCGATTGGTGATTGTGATTTTATTCTTATTCCCAGAGGTCTTGTCTTCAGCTGACACGTTCAAAATTCCATTAACATCTATCTCAAAGCAAACATCTACCAATGTTGTACCACTGGATGATGATGATGTTCCGATGCCAGAGAGCTCAAAAACTCCCAAGAAATGGTTGTCTTGAGCTTTCTTCCTTTCACCCTCATAGACAGGGATCTTCAGAAATGAGGAATCGGAGGAGTCAAAACCAGTACTGTTCAAAAGCTTACTTCTACATAGAGCTCCATAAGTACGCTTTTGCTTTGTAGGAATTGTTGTATTTCTTGGAATGACAACAGACATACTGCCACAACCCAATTCTACACCAAGTGATAAAGGGACAACATCAACAAGAACCATATCTTTGCTTGGAGTATCAATTACACCAGACAAGAACCCACCTTGAATAGCAGCCCCAAATGCAACGGCTTCATCAGGATTGATGCTTTTGCATAGATCCTTACCATCAAAGAATTCCTGCAACAACTGCTGAACTTTGGGGATACGGGTTGACCCACCAACAAGAACAACATCGTGAACATCAGACTTTTCCATCTTAGCATCCCTCAAGCATTGGTCGACTATGTCCATGCACTTTTTAAAAAGATCAATATTCAATTTCTCAAAACGAGCACGAGTAATGGTTGAGCTGAAGTCAATGCCTTCCATAATACAATCAATCTCAATAGTTGTCTGTGCAGTTGATGACAGTGCCCTTTTAGCTCTCTCAACAGCAGTTCTTAACCTTGCAAGACACCTAGGGTTCCTACTCATGTCTCTTTCGTGCTTTCTCTTAAACTCTTCAACCAAGTTATCCACCATTCTGTTGTCAAAGTCAACACCACCTATGTGGGTGTCCCCTCCTACTGCTCTTACCTCAAACACATCACCTTCAACGGAAACTAATGAGACGTCAAAGGTCCCACCACCTAGATCAAAGATCAACACGTTCTTTGCAGTGCTATTGGTATTCTTGTCAAGACCATAGGCAATGGCAGCAGCTGTAGGTTCATTAATAATGCGCAATACATTGAGCCCAGCAATGACACCAGCATCTTTAGTAGACTGTCGCTGAGAATCATTAAAATAGGCCGGTACTGTGACCACTGCATTTTTCACTGTTAAGCTAAGGTAGGCCTCTGCAGTTTCCTTCATTTTCATCAGGACCATTGACGAAATCTCCTCAGCAGTAAATCTCTTCTCTTCACCCTTGTATGTAACTGCAACTAATGGTTTTTTTTCTTCAGCACTATCAGGACCAGCAACAACCTTAAAAGGCCAGAGTTTCATGTCATTCTGCACACTGTCATCATCAAATCGTCTACCGATAAGCCTCTTTGCATCTGTTAGAAATTAGGATGCACAATATGATGTAAGAACAACACATACATGAAATATTGATATTGTTGTAATTAGATGAAATAAACTATAAGACAATTTTAAAGGATGTAATATCAACAATCCAATGCAATTCTTTCATGTACTATTATACACCATTAAGTTCTATACTATGACACTAGTTGTCAATACAAATAACACCTTAGTAACTTAAATATTGGAGACATAATAAGTCAGCGACGAGAAATTAAACTTGTACCATTAGTGATGTGCTGGTAAATATCAATTATCAAGTGCAGTAGTTCAATTGATCAATTCAAATTTAGATATAACAGCACCGCTAAAAACCTTTAAAAAAAACAGCTAAATATAGATGCTGAATGCTCACGTAGCATAGCTACTTGTCTACTTCAATGATAAACAACAACCATATCATTCATCAATTCATCATGTATCAAAGTGTCATCAGACATCAACCCGACCCTTGCATTTAATCAAAAAAACAAAATCATATTGAAAAACCTTTAAAAAATCACGAACTAAGATGGAAACAAAACTCATACTGTCAGAAATTTCATTTGCAACTTCAATTCCTGTCCTCCTTTTCACTCTACACAAACTGCCATTTCCTATCATATTGTCATGATTGTTTTATACTCCGTAGTAATTATCCAATTTTTATTTAAACTACAGTAATTGTTTTATAAATTGTCCATATTTAAAGACTATACAAAATACGCAATACGCTATATTAAAAACATACATATAACAATGGTGATAAACAATAAGATAATTGTAGTTGTTTACACGTACATATTCAAAAAGTATTTATGTACCCATGGAAGTATTACAATAATTAAGCTCCAACATCATGATTATATTTATGCATAATATTATTAACAATATTTGACTTCAAAGCTTCTGTAAACATCATGACATTAATTCTCTCATGAAAGATGTGAATTAGTGCATAATTTTAATCTCGGTTATTGAAAGAAAAGATTGGATGGTCAATTGGAAAATGGTACTACTTACTATTATCACTATTAATGGACAAAATACAATGATGACCAAATATGTATCTTTTGTTTATTTAGAGAAATACCTTCAAATTTCCAAATGTTTCTTAATAATTGCCACCGCTGCGCTCCAACCTACCCCCTTCGTTATCTAATAGAGATTAAATTGAGTGTGTCTTTAATAATTTTTTATATGCTAAGAGCTAGTTCTAATTGAAACTTTAGAGTTTAGAATATATATATGAAAAGTGTTTGTATTGTGCCGTGTAATAAAACCTAAATTGAAAGTCAACATCTTAGTAAGTTATATGAACTCTACACTTATTTCATGTTGTTAGTTATATTGTTCTCCAATGTTCCATTGTTGTTATATACATTCATCCATCGATCAAACAATAGACAAGCAGTCAGGAAGATTAATTAGATGTGTTTAGCCATCTAAAATTAAACTATGCATCAAAAATTGAAGCGGTTAACTGGTCAACAAACCACCTCTTCCAAACTACTACTAGCTAGTTCTAACCTCTTTAACCACATCTCATCAAACTTTTCTTACTTTCATCTCTATAAATACTCATAAACAAGCTCCCACTTTCAACAACAAAAACACAAGAAATAACTAATTAAGTCACTTCACTACTACTAAGAAGAAGTAACTAAAAACAATAAACTTCTTAATTTATTGGCAATTAGCATTACTTGTTGTCTGAAAATGGTTTCTAAGTACATTTTCATGTTATGCCTCCTTATGG
Source organism: Bassia scoparia (assembly GCA_008642245.1). Classification (NCBI taxonomy): domain Eukaryota; kingdom Viridiplantae; phylum Streptophyta; class Magnoliopsida; order Caryophyllales; family Amaranthaceae; genus Bassia; species Bassia scoparia. The sequence goes on from SNQN01003160.1 coordinate 47,724, forward strand.
CCTTATGGGCATGTTGGCATCAACCCTGGCAGTGCGCAATCAACGGTTCCAACATTACCCAACCCGACCACTGCCATGCCTCTGATGCCTACGTTTCCGACAACTCTACCACAGCCTGCAGCTCTTCCAAACCCTACTACAGGTATGCCACCCATGCCAAGCGCTCAAATCCGACTTTGCCAAACATGCCCATCCTACCAACCGCTGCTCTCCCTCCCTTGCCTAATCTTCCAACCACCCTTCCCAAGTTCCCAACTTTCCCACTTCTACCCCTTCCATTCCTTCCCTTACCACCCCACCTCCTTTTAACTAGTTAACTTCTTTTCTGTTACACTATTGTCAACTTCATTTGTCACGAATATACAAAATGCGTTTGTTATATACAAAATTCCTTAATAAATAGCAAAATCAACATATTATTCAAGCAATTAATCAACAGTCAATTTATTTATAGTGAAAAAACATACTCCGTACTAATAAAAATGACAGAATTGAAAAGCAAAGAAAGAAATAAAGAAAGAGGTACGAACGAACCAAAGATAGTGGAAGCAGGGTTTCTAGAAACTTGGTTTTTAGCAGCATCACCAATAAGGCGCTCAGTATCAGTGAAAGCAACCCAAGACGGCGTAGTTCTGTTGCCCTGATCATTGGCTATGATTTCAACACGATTGTGAGTCCATACTCCTACGCACGAGTACGTCGTCCCGAGATCGATTCCTATCACCGGCCATTCTGCTTCTGTTCCCACCATTTTTTTATTGCAATTTCCTAGAATTTTAAATTATACAGTAGAAGCAAGAGAAGTTAGAGGAGGGAATTTCGATAGGAGATGAAACTATGAAAGCATATTTGAATGTTTGCTTTATTAATCTTCAAGACAAGAGTGGCTAATGAAATTCCTAATCAACAAATTGGAAATATGAGTGAAATCTTAGAAATGAGATTATAAGGAATTAGTATAATGCTAATTTTGGTAAAGGAAAATACGTACAGTAAGTAAGATTTTACATCAATCAATTTAAAGAATTACAAAACTAAAATGTATAAACAATAGAATTTTGAAAAGCAAAACCTGGAATCTAATCCGAAAAGCAGCCAAAAGAGGAGCCGAATTCAACTGAAGAAACTCCAAAAAAAATTCAACCCTCATTAATGATTATCAGAGGGAAAAAGTAACACAGGAGACTCACTAAGAAATAAATTGGAAGTTTTGGAGTCTCTTCTAAGAAGCTTGATGCATTGTGTAGTGTGTTTTCTTAGATATAAGTACAAGAGGGCTAATAGATCCAATATATTGTTGGGATAAGCTGGACCCACACGAAAATCAAAACACTCTAAAATGGTATTTGTATTTTGAAAAAGGGTATCCAAACATTACAAAATGATATCCACGCTTTTTTATTTTTTTAGGAAAATTTGCTGAAAACTAACTACTTCCTCCGTTTTCTAATACTTGCAACAAATGAATTTTTTATCTCTCACAAATATTCCCCTTTGTTGCATATATTAGAAAACGGAGGAAGTACTTTTTTGCATCCTTCAAAAAAAACTATTTTTTTGCAAATTTTAGAAATAACTACCCACTATTTTTTTTATTAAAAATAACTACCCAATTTTTGGCAAAAATTTGTAAAACACTACCTATTTTGGTTTTCAGACCAATTTTCAGGTTTTCCGGTTTCCCTCTTTATTTCTTCTTCCATAATTATACATTATATTTCCATATTTTTCAGACCACCTCCTTATTTTTCATAAACTTCTCTTATACCATAAACTATTGCAATCAATATAGAAGAACATTAGATTTAGAGGTGCTACATTGCATTGGTATTTCAGCCGAAAAACACATTCAGCTTCTTCCATAATTATACATTAGATTTCCAGATTTTTTAGACCACCTCCCTCTTTCATAATCTTCCCCTTCTCTCCTTCTTCACACCTAATCCTCTGTGTCCAACACCCCCACCGTACCGCCACCTTCGCTCCTCCTCTCATTCAAACCACCACCACCACAATAATCCAATCTTAAGCAGGAGCAATTGGAATAGCTATCAAACTTCAAAAATTTGAGCCTTTCGCCATCTTCGATAGCAAGCGAACGAACACTCATGGCAATTGTTGGTTTTCTGAAACGGATCTTCAATACCAATTGTTGAAACACATCTCTGTATTTTCTGAAATTGTTGGGTTTTTTTGTAATTGATTTAAAGACTACGAAGAAGGAAACAATTCATGGCCGAAATTGTTTTTGCTTATTTTTTGTGTGAATTTTCGGTTTTTTTGTGTGATTTTGATCTTGTTTATGCTTATTGTGATTTTGGGGTTTTCCTAAATTGTTTTTTTTTTTTTTGCAATTGAGGGTTTTTCTTCAATTTTTGATCTTCAAAGTGATGATTTTATTTGTTTTTTTTTTCTGCAATTGAGGGTTGGCGGTAATGGTAGGTGGGGCTTGGTACGTAATGGAGGTGTTGGCGGTAATGGTGTGGCTGTAAAGGAGGAGAAATGGGAGAGAAAGGAAAGAAATTAAAGTGAAGAAGAGGTGGGACCCACATGTCGGAAAATGGTTTTCATTTGGCCTGAAAATCAAAATAGGTAGTGTTTTACAATTTTTTGCCAAAAAATGGGTGTTATTTTTAATAAAAAAAATAGTGGGTAGTTATTTCTAAAGTTTGTAAAAAAGTATGCATTTTTTTATTGTAGGTCCCATCAATAAAAAAATAATATTACTACACTGACCACCATCGATACCATTTTCTTATTTATGGATACCATTAACAAATGTGTGGATACCCTTTTTTAAAATACAGATACCGTTTTTTAGTGCTTGAATTTTTCGTGTAGAGCTAGCTTATCCCAACCTTGTGTTGGAACGAGATTTCCTCGTATGTACAATGTGTGTTGTTGTGGTTGGTGGGAGTATGACCATCATGGCAATCGTTTGCGTATATTCACTACAAAAAAAGGAGCTCATTTAGGACGCTTTTTGTGTCAAAAAGGGACGCTTTTGAGTGTCCCAATTTCGTCTTTGGACGCTTTAAAAAAGCGTCCCAAATTTCAACGTGCATATTTTGGGACGCTTTTTTGGTCAAATTTATCAACATTGGAGCTTAATAATGTCCCCTACGAATTTTTGGGACGCTTTTTTCATCCTTATTGAAAATAATTGGGACGCTTTTTTTCGGTCCATATAAATTGGGACGCTTTTTTGAGTCCTAATAGTTGTAGACTTTTCTATGTCCCATCTTTAAAAATTGGACACAAAAAGCGTCCAAATATACCTGTTTTTTTTTTGTTCCTGCAAGGAATTATACATACAAGTGATATAATGATCTACGCATCAATGTTCAACAATTTTGAACAATTTATATACAATCTATGCTATGTACATATATATAATTAAGAAATGAAAAAGGGTACATATAATCATCTTCATTGTTTGACATTTACATACAAAATTAAAGACAACTATTCATTTACATACAAAATTAAAGGCATTTAAATATGTTCCAGAGTAGTTCTTTATAAGTAGCTACCAAACCTTAAAAAAACATCCATCAAAGAGTATAATGGATAATTAGACAAGTCCAAGGAAATTAAATATATACATTCCTCCATAAATAATCTTGTAGCACTTCAAAAGAGGTGTCCAACTAAGAAAATGAAGGTGTGTATCTGAACCTACTTCGTGCCATCATTGTTGCTTGAATCATTTGCAATCTATAAAAAAAAGTAAATAAGTCAAATGTCTATATAAATATAATAAAAATGAATATAAATTTGGGCAAATTAATAAGTTGTAAACTATCAAACCAATAAAATACTCTAACCCTTCAGGATTCTGGATAAAAATAATGGGGTAAGTAAAGAGCATAGCATATAAATCAGTAAAACACACATACTTACTTCACCTCTATGAGCTGCTTCTTTGCTTGAATGTTTAGGTAGTTGTGATGTTGCAGGGATTGGATGTTTAAGCGATTGTGAAGTTTGAAGGCTAGAATCTGCAACAAAAGTTAGTTGCTTATTGTCTGATGCATTTCCTATATCACTTGCAGCTGCAAGGGTCTTCTTACTTCGGAAACTCATTTTATATATGTCTGTTGCAAGAAAAAAATAAGTATAATTAGTAAACAAGAATCTACCAACTTAAAGAATTGCTTAAAAAAAGACGAAGGCAGGGCAAGGCACCCCGAAAGGAGTAGTGTAGTATCATAGTATGTATGTTTTTAAAAAAAGTATCTCATGCAACAACTTTGAATAATTTGACATGAGAAAAACAATCAAAAACAACTTCAAGTCATCAAGAATTCTGCATTAGTCTACTACTGCTATGCCACTTCCCAGTGTCAGAATTCTTGAGATGTTAGGCCATGTAGGAGGTATGCTATAAAATCTTCTAATACTGTGAACCACTCTCCTAAGTAAAATGGGACTCTAAACTTGCTCTGCCCTTTCCATGGTTGTGGAAGATCATACAAGTGACATTTTAACCAAGCCATACATTACGATCAGGCTTAGAAAATAGAAATTCAAGTAATTTGTGAGTATTGAGACAAGTTGTGGGATAGTGGAAGTACTACGAATGCCTCATTGCCAATTGAATTGATGCTTGGTTCTTTTACTAATAAATTGTAARCTGAGGCTTATTAGAGTGTAAAATTTATTACTTTTTGCCTCAAAACACTTATATGTGTCTGCTGAAACAACTGCTCTAATGTTAAGTGATTAGGTCGTGTACATCTGGATCCCTGTAAGTATCACTTTTATTGGACTCATTGTCAATTGTTGTTGAAAAAAAGATTACTTTATGGAATTTTCTGGTAGGAAAAGTTGCTTAGTTATCTATCAAACCTATTTTTATTGTAAATTTTAAAGGGAATACATTATTTGAACTTCATTTTCTTTTGGTTGGTTCTTTGAAAGAAAACTTAATTTAGGCTTTGTCATGAAAATTCCCTATTCTTGTTTGTTCACCTATGTTATGGGTCTTCCTCAAGGCTTTATTTTTTAGTTCAGTCTTCGAACATGGGAATTGTCAAATGGTGAGACATAGGTGCATATAGACACTGGCTGGCTGTGTTTTAATGCAYACATTCAAAACATTAGTCTATTGTCCATGTCTTACAAAGGGTCAAATATGCATTGTTTGCTGATGAACATCTATATGGGTCTTGAAAAACTGATGCCTATATGTTAAGCCTCGCATTTGATTAAATACCCCTAATGATGCTACAATGACAAGTATATAATTGCACAAAGAGCCGAGATTTTAGAGGTGCTTTACATGCATTGGTATTTCAGCCGAAAACACATTCAGCTTCTTCCATAATTAACATTAGATTTCCAGATTTTTTTAGACCACCTCCTCTTTCATAATCTTCCCCTTCTCTCCTTCTTCACACCTAATCCTCTGTGTCCAACACCACCGTACCGCCACTTCGCTCCTCCTTCATTCAAACCACCACCACCACAATAATCCAATCTTAAGCAGAGCAATTGGAATAGCTATCAAACTTCAAAATTTGAGCCTTTCGCCATCTTCGATAGCAAGCGAACGAACACTCATGGCAATTGTTTGGTTTTCTGAAACGGATCTTCAATACCAATTGTTGAAAACACATCTCTGTATTTTCTGAAATTGTTGGGTTTTTTTGTAATTGATTTAAAGACTCGAAGAAGGAACAATTCATGGCGAAATTGTTTTTGCTTATTTTTGTGTGAATTTCGGTTTTTTTGTGTGATTTTGATCTTTGTTTATGCTTATTGTGATTTTGGGGTTTTCCTAAATTGTTTTTTTTTTTTTTTGCAATTGAGGGTTTTTCTTCAATTTTTGATCTCAAAGTATGATGATTTTATTTGTTTTTTTTTCTGCAATTGAGGGTTGGCGGTAATGGTAGGTGGGCTTGGTAGTAATGGAGGTGTTGGCGGTAATGGTGTGGCCTGTAAAGGAGGAGAAATGGGAGAGAAGGAAAGAAATTAAAGTGAAGAAGAGGTGGGACCACATGTCGGAAAATGGTTTCATTTGGCCTGAAAATCAAAAGGTAGTGTTTTACAATTTTTTGCCAAAAAATGGGTGTTTATTTTAATAAAAAAATAGTGGGTATTATTTCTAAAGTTTGTAAAAAGTATGCATTTTTTATTGTAGGTCCCATCAATAAAAAAATAATATTACTACACTGACCACCATCGATACCATTTTCTTATTTATGGATACCATAACAAATGTGTGGATACCCTTTTTTAAAATAAGATACCGTTTTTTAGTGCTTGAATTTTTCGTGTAGAGCTAGCTTATCCCAACCTTGGTGTTTGGAACGAGATTTCCTCGTATGTACAATGTGTGTTGTTGTGGTTGGTGGGAGTAGACCATCATGGCAATCGTTTTGCGTATATTCACTACAAAAAGGAGCTCATTTAGGACGCTTTTGTGTCAAAAAGGGACGCTTTTGAGTGCCCAATTTCGTCTTTGGACGCTTTAAAAAAGCGTCCCAAATTTCAACGTGCATATTTTGGGACGCTTTTTTGGGTCCAAATTTATCAACATTGGGAGCTTAATAATGTCCCCTACGAATTTTTGGGACGCTTTTTTCAGTCCTTATTGAAAATATTGGGACGCTTTTTTCGGTCCATATAAATGGGACGCTTTTTTGAGTCCTAATAGTTGTAGACTTTCTATGTCCATCTTTAAAAATTGGACACAAAAAGCGTCCAAATATACCTGTTTTTTTTTGTCCTGCAAGGAATTATACATACAAGTGATATAATGATCTACGCATCAATGTTCAAACTTTTGAACAATTTATATACAATCTATGCTATGTACATATATATAATTAAGAAAATGAAAAAGGGTACATATAATCATCTTCATTGTTTGACATTTACATACAAAATTAAAGACAACTATTCATTTACATACAAAATTAAAGGCATTTAAATATGTTCCAAGAGTAGTTCTTTATAAGTAGCTACCAAACTTAAAAAAAACATCCATCAAAGAGTATAATGGATAATTAGACAAGTCCAAGGAAATTAAATATATACATTCCTCCATAAAATAATCTTGTAGCACTTCAAAAGAGGTGTCCAACTAAGAAAATGAAGGTGTGTATCTGAACCTACTTCGTGCCATCATTGTTGCTTGAATCATTTGCAATCTATAAAAAAAAGTAAATAAGTCAAATGTCTATATAAATATAATAAAAATGAATATAAATTTGGGCAAATTAATAAGTTGTAAACTATCAAACCAATAAAATACTCTAACCCTTCAGGATTCTGGATAAAAATAATGGGGTAAGTAAAGAGCATAGCATATAAATCAGTAAAACACACATACTTACTTCACCTCTATGAGCCTTGTCTTTCTTGAATGTTTAGGTAGTTGTGATGTTGCAGGATTGGATGTTTAAGCGATTGTGAAGTTTGAAGGCTAGAATCTGCAACAGAAGTTAGTTGCTTATTGTCTGATGCATTTCCTATATCACTTGCAGCTGCAAGGGTCTTCTACTTCGGAAACTCATTTTATATATGTCTGTTGCAAGAAAAAATAAGTATAATTAGTAAACAAGAATCTACCAACTTAAAGAATTGCTTAAAAAAGACGAAGGCAGGGCAAGGCACCCGAAAGGAGTGGTGTAGTATCATAGTATGTATGTTTTAAAAAAAGTATCTCATGCAACAACTTTGAATAATTTGACATGAGAAAAACAATCAAAAACAACTTCAAGTCATCAAGAATTCTGCATTAGTCTACTACTGCTATGCCACTTCCAGTGTCAGAATTCTTGAGATGTTAGGCCATGTAGAGGTATGCTATAAAATCTTCTAATACTGTGAACCACTCTCCTAAGTAAAATGGAACTCTAAACTTGCTCTGCCCTTTCCATGGTTGTGGAATCATACAAGTGACATTTTAACCAAGCCATACATTACGATCAGGCTTAGAAAATAGAAATTCAAGTAATTTGTGAGTATTGAGACAAGTTGTGGGATAGTGGAAGTACTACGAATGCCTCATTGCCAATTGAATTGATGCTTGGTTCTTTTACTAATAAATTGTAATCTGAGGCTTATTAGAGTGTAAAATTTATTACTTTTTGCCTCAAAACACTTATATGTGTCTGCTGAAACAACTGCTCTAATGTTAAGTGATTAGGTCGTGTACATCTGGATCCCTGTAAGATCACTTTTATTGGACTCATTGTCAATTGTTGTTGAAAAAAAGATTACTTTATGGAATTTTCTGGTAGGAAAAGTTGCTTAGTTATCATCAAACCTATTTTTATTGTAAATTAAAAGGGAATACATTATTTGAACTTCATTTTCTTTTGGTTGGTTCTTTGAAAGAAAACTTAATTTAGGCTTTGTCATGAAAATTCCTATTCTTGTTTGTTCACCTATGTTATGGGTCTTCCTCAGCTTTATTTTTTAGTTCAGTCTTCGAACATGGGAATTGTCAAATGGTGAGACATAGGTGCATATAGACACTGGCTGGCTGTGTTTTAATGCAGACATTCAAAACATTAGTCTATTGTCCTGTCTTACAAAGGGTCAAATATGCATTGTTTGCTGATGAACATCTATATGGGTCTTGAAAAACTGATGCCTATATGTTAAGCCTCGCATTTGATTAAATACCCCTAATGATGCTACAATGAA
>SNQN01003161.1:0-15364 GCA_008642245.1 Bassia scoparia
TACAACGTAACCGTTCTTTTCTTACTCTTATTAGAAGGATCAATCATATAAAACACTTGTTTAGCTTGACTTGCTAATATGTATGGGTCTTCCTTGTGACCTAACTTGTCAAAGTTAACAAAAGTAGTGCTCCCTAGTTCATCATAGGTAACTCCATTGTTGTTGTCCACCCATTTGCATCCAAATATCGATATCGAGAAACCATTGTAATGCAACTCAAAGATTTCTTCAATGATTCCATAATATTGCATTTTACCGCTAATTGGATTMTTGTCTTTAGCACTAGCAAAGTGCATAGCTTCAGCTTCTAAAGTTACAGTGCTATTTTGCATTGTACTCATTTCATCTTGCGCCCTAGTGTAGAATGTGCACCCATTACTCRCATATGCTGAATAAAAGGATGCATTGAAGCTTGGTCCGTAGGCTAAGCTTTTAAGCCGATCGGATACAGAAATTGATGGATCTTTTAGCTCTCTGGTTACCTGACTTTTAAACCATGCATAGAATKTTTTGTTGTGTTCACTAAGTAATACCTGCTCACTTGTCTTTCTATGTTGCTCTCGCAAGCAATTTAAGTGTTTTTGCACATATGGTGTAACTTCTGGTTCATTAAGAAGGACATAAGTGTGTGCCATATGCCATTGGTCAAAAGAGATGTCTAATCGTTTGTGACCTATAGTTCCAAATCCTCCCAATTTTCCAATCCGTCGAGATGAGGAGAGTCCAACAACCTTTGTGTTTCCAACGAATTCATTGCAAAATCTAGCAGCATCCTCAAAATATAGTCTTTCAGCAATGCATCCTTCTGGTCGAAAAGGATTTTTTACATAGCCCTTGTATGTATTCATTTGCCTTTCAAAGGGATATTGGTTTCTCAAGTAGACCGGASCACAAAATCGAATCTCACTCACCAAATGAATTGTCAAGTGAACCATAATGTCAAAAAATGATGGAGGGMAGTACATCTCTAATTGGCACAAAATGACAACAATCTCACTTTCAAGAAATTTCAAGTCCTTGAGATCAATGACTTTGCTATATATAACATTAAAGAAAGAGCATAATCTGATAATAGCATATCRAACATTTTTGGGTAAAATTGAGCGAATAGCCACTGGTAACAAGTATTGCCCATTAGTACATGACAATCATGCAGACTTCAACACCAAACGAGTTTATAGATTCAGTCCATTTGTAAAACAAGATTCTGATGTTTGATGAAAAACCCTATTGGGGCTTTCACTCTTGCTAAACTTTTCCACACAACTCTCTTCTTCTTTTTTATAAGCTGTGTATGCAAGATAGGACGATATTTTCTTTCCATTCTTCTTCAATCTTTACATGTAGAATCATTTTTAATTACCCCATTTCCTTTAGGTTTTCATTCTCGAGCAGTTGACACATCTTGTTTTCTTCTCGAATATTCACTAACCATGTTGCCCTATTAAGCTTATAACAGTTATTTTTCTCAAATGTGTCATCTACATCCAAAAACATGTTCACAAATAGATATTTCATAGCGCAGACGTCACAGTAATTTCGAACATTTCTTTGATACCCTTGTTTTGGGAAGTAAGATCTATGTTCTTCCCCCAAAAGTAGTGTGGAAATCTTTTGCGCCTTTTCATAATCCTCTTCACAGTTGTAACTTTGTCGTTCATCCAAATTCTGGAGTCCCAGTCAATAAAGGCTTTTTTTCGTCTTGCGATATGATGGGTCCAAACTGGCCACACCACACACGTATGTTTATTTATTACACCATCTTTCTTACGTTACGGGTAAGAGTATCCATTTCAAAAACCATTCCTCACATTTACAGTGGATCACGCATTTTTCCCACCTCACGGTATAGCTCCGGGAGACATTGACATCCGCTCCATTCGTCTTGGGTTGGATGCAAAACAAACAGATGGCTTTAATTTAAACTTGTTCACAATTACTACAGTACATAGCTGAAAAAATACGAGAATTGTTTTGAACACACATCATCAAATAATAACTCCAGCATCATAAATTTAACAATATAAATCAAGTAGCCTCAAAAGATACACACTTTCATGAACTCTAGCACTTGAACAATAAATTGTTATCACGACATACTAACGTATTTATCAAGATGAGATAATAAATATATAAAGAATAAAAGTAATTAAATAAATAAATAACAATAAAAATAAAAAAAAAATATAAAATAATAAAAATCAAAAAATAAAATAAAAAATAAAAAAAAAAAAAAAAAATAAAAAAAAAAAAAAAACAAAAAACTTAGGAACATGCTTATAAAGACAACCAAAGACAAACTAAAAAAATATGAAAAAATAAATGGGAGCAAAAGATCTAATCAAAATAATAACAAAACTAATATAAAAAATATCATTTTCAATAAACAAAACAAAAAAAAAATAATATATGAAGGAGGAGTAAGATTAATTTAGATGCCAATTTTTACCGGCCAAGTACTATAGTGCTATTTAAGGGAGGCATATGGATTCTATACCATCGGTGGACAAAGCAAGGCGTAATATTTCTTCTCTTGCAAAATCCTTGAATTTGTCATCAAGAAACCTCCATTGCGGGGAGTCAGCCGGGTGTCGAAGTTTATCATCTTTTTCGACTTTTGAATGCATGTCACTTCTCTGCATTCCCCGGCATTTGCCAAAAAGCCTTTTAATCTTGGTCTGATGGGCAATACCATAGAAGTTTAGTTGGAATGCCTCCTTGTCCTTGTATCGTGAGGCATTACAAGTAGGGCAACTCTATAAGATTCCCATTTCTTTTCGATACAAAATGCATCGTTAGGGCACGCATGAATTTTCTCATAAGGTAGCCATTGTAGACATTGTCTTTTTGCCCGTAAGTACTACTTGGAAGTACATTATCTTTCGAGCATGTATTTTCACCAATTCAAGTAATTCTAAGAAACTTGTGTCACTCCAACCATGGGCCGCCTTTAAGTTGTATAACTTAAGTACAGTAGATAATCTGTGTTGCTTTTCACATCCTTCATACAACGGCTTTTTCCGAATCAATCAACAAATTCTCCAATGTAGAAGGGTTGCCATCAAATTTCCTCAACTCTACGTATCATGTCATCTAGGTTGTCACCATCCATATTATTCTAATCAATCACATTTCCTCATTTGTGGATCATTAAGAGGTTGGTAACTTCCTTAGTTCACCGTACGCCACCAAAAGTATTGTTTTGTCGAATGGCCATTTGCTTAAGTGATTGAGTATTTCATCAACCCCTTGTGAGATACATATGACACTTGAAACAAGGACAAGGTAACCTTTCAGACCTTTGTTGTTATTTACTGCAAAATTTAATAAACTCCTTATCCCAGTTTCATATTCTCGATCACCCGGTTTGGACCTTGATATCCAACTTCGATCCATTTCAATAACTAACAAAACCTAATAGAAAGGCCAAGCAAATGAGTTAAAATCTATTATAATAGAGATTCACTTTCAACACAAACCTTCCAAATCCTAAATTCAGGCACTCTCATTCATCCTCCGAAATAATATTTCAAATGCAAACACTCCCTTAACCACCCCTCTAATAAAACTGGTAACACCTAAAATTAACTACTAAAATAAATTAATTAAATGAACTACCTAAATGCACAGTTCACGCAAAAACAACTTTTCAGAGTTCACTTCTACAATCAGAGCAAAAATAAATAAAGATAAAAAATACATACACACCTTACACTCCAACAAGAACTCACACCAATTACCCTACGGGAAGGCGGAGTTAAAACAAAAATTTAAAGGTGATATACTCCGTACTATACAAATTATTTAATTTATAATTATTCTTTATTTCATTCCATGAATATATAATTGTAGACTAATTTTTTACATAGATAATTTTAGATTAATTTAGATACTCCGTAGATTATTTGTAAACAAAAATAGTAATTACTTCTATTTGTACACCCGAGCATTTGCTCGGGCACAATCTAGTTGATTTAAACAAATTGATCACTAAACCAGAAAAACAATGATAATCATTTATACTATAACTTGTCAAAGTTATGGGATAAGAGACCTTTCATAAAATTCAACTTGTCTCTAAGACATGAGCAACAAAAAAAAGACATGTAGCCCCACCAACCACTTTCTATATGCAAGGATCATATTGATTATGTCTCTATGTATTTACCTTGTCCTTTTCCCTTTTGCATGTTAAAATCACTTCCCTAACATTCCACTGACACCTTTCACTCAAACAATTATTATGACATTAAATTAACTAACTCCTATATATTAATCACTTTTTACCAATCATATTATATAGCATGTCAAATGCTCAACTAACAAACTAAAATATTTCAAGCAACAATCAATATGTATTTATAGTCAGGACTCAGGAGACAACACACAATCAATAAACAATCAACAAACCAAAAACATTTCTGATTTTCTTTAATTACAAGACAACACACACAATCAATATAAGCAACAACCAATATGTAATTAACAATCAACAAACTCGTCAAAAAAAAAATTAACAATCAACAAAGCTAGATTTGGAATAATAATAAAAAGATCAAGACTTGGAAATTAAAAAAAACAGCAAAATCATAAACATTCCAGTAAAATTTTCATATTTTATAAAAATTAAGTAGAAATTTCAAATTTGGAAAATAAAAACAGCAAAAATTCATAAAATGCAAAGAATCTCAACCAGAAATTAAAACCGAAATTTCTGTTGAATTTCAACCTGAAATTCGAACTGAAATTCAAAGCAAATAGAGATTCGATGCAATTAAAACCGAAATTCTGTTGAATTTCAACCTGAAATTCAAACTGAAATCAAAGCGAGAGGGGTTCGACAAAAAAAAAATAAAATCGTTTGAGTTGTTGGATTTCGATTGCATTGTCATGAAATTCAAAGCAAATAGGAGCAAGTATTTAGAAGGTTTAACAAAAATTRAAAATCGATAAATAGTGGGATAATTCTTACCAATTTGAGTCACTCGAACTCAATTGCAAGCGTGAAGCGAAGAACAATGGCGACAATGAATGTTGGTGACGAATTGATGAAGCGCGGCGGATGATGAAGCCGAAGGATGAATGGTGGTGACGAATTGATTGGCTTGAATGGAGGGAAYGAAGTGGTGATGAATGGTGGTGATGATGAATTGATTGGCTTGAATAATGGAGCAACGTAACAGAGGTGTTAGATCTGTAGAGTCGAGAGAGAATAAGGGGGTTAGGGTTTAGTGACTTGATGTATGAGAGAGTAGAATAAGAACTCACTAGAATATCATATCACGCACGATCGAGTATATTTTTATTAAAATATTAAATAAATATCTAAGAGACCGGTGTCCCTATAAAACYGGTCTCTTTACCAAAATTGTGGATCCCACAGCCAAAGGGACCACAGGTTAAGAGATGTGATGTGGCCAACCGGWTTTWTAAATGGATATAAGAGGTCGATTTCTCTGAATAACCGGTTTCTTAATCTAAGAGACCGGTTATTAGGTACCACCGGTCTCTTAGATATGGTCTTTTATGTCATTTTTGTAGTAGTGTAATTTATTTTATCTTCTATTTATCTATAACTATATATCTATCTATAACTATATACTAAAACAAAAATCACATATGACACATGTCGCTTTGTGGTTAAATTTTTTCCCTCCAAATCATTTTCCTTTTATTAAAAAATCACATATAATAATAGTAATTTTTTTGTTTCCTTCTCTAAAAATATATTTTGTTCCCTATATTATCCAAGTCTAAATCTATACATATCATTTCATTTTAAAAAAATCTAGATAGGTTCAATTCAAAATAATAATAAAATGTTAATATATTTTATTTAAAGGAAACTCTCTCTACATATGGAGTATTTGGTTTAAAAGTTTGGAAAGAAAAATTTTACGGGTCTTTAAAAAAAATACAATTTCAGTTCAAAAATATTTTTTATTTAAAATTTTAAAATAAACTCTTAAATAATATAATGTAAATTAGATTATTAAATGATAGTTCGGGACATTAAACTAATTCTATAAATTAAAATAAAAATATATTGAACTATATTATGTTGTTGTGCACAAAATTAACCCAGTTAAGGAATAAACATTAAGATTTTGAATTTGAGTAAGCTCTTCATTCTCACTCTTCATACGCTTCCTTGAGCATGTTTTATATCTTTAATTGTATATTTGCATAAATAATTATTATCAGTTGAATAACATTAATAATATACACATTAAATTAAATTATTAGAATTCAACAATAATATAATGTATGTTCATATTATTTAGAGATTTATTAATAATACAACGGCAAAATTGTCAATATCCACCTTTTGTAATGGGAACTTTGCCACAATCCACCTTTTCTAAATGAAATAGTCTAAAACCACCTTATGTGGTACTTTCACTTGTTGACCACCACCTTTTAACCGATTTTCAACGTTGACCGGTAAAATTAAAAACCTCATTTTTTCTGTTTTTCTTTTCTTTTTTGCCTTTAATCACCTCCACCCCCCCCTCCCCCCAAAAAAAGGTTTTTGGTGCGCAAATAGGATAGAATCGTGGTGGTTTGGGTGTCGATTCTAAATTCGATGGCAATTCTAGTTCGGGTCGAAATATGGTCCGAAAGGTGTGGGGGGAGGGTTTTGTTGGAGGTCGAAAAAGGGGGGTTTAGGGGGAAAGGGGATTAAAGGAAAAAAAAGAAGGAAAAACGAAGAAAATTAAGGTTAAGGGTCGATCAACGCCGAATCCGGTCAAAGGGTGGTGGTTAACAACTAAAGGTATCACAAAAGGCGGTTTTAGATTATTTCATATAGAAAAGGTGAATTGTGACAAAATCCCCCTTACAAAAGGTGGTTTCTGACAATTTTTCCTAATACAGTACAACATAATAAGAAATATGTTGTTCGTTATCTTTTTTGATATCTACAAAAAAAAGAAGTTATTGCTCTTTTCTATTGTTAGTTTTCTAAACTACAAAGAGTATTATAAGTTCCTTCCAATTTTTTTAATTCTTTATATTTAGTAAGATATAAATCTTATGGCTTTGTAAATAAAAAAAAGCGATAACAAAAAAAGCACATTAGTGAACGGGTTGTAATGTTTTGTTTTTGTTTATTTTTATAGTGATGAATTATAGTAAATTGGTAAAAAAAATTAGAATATATGTATTTTAGCACAATTGTTTTGTTATAATTCCTTTGTATATAAAAAATTGTGAATTTACAACTATTACCTTAGTCCCAAAGGTGAACATAATTGTTCAAGTCAATGAATAATACAGGCCTATTGCTTGCTACTCCATTCTATATAAATGTATTTCCAAGCTCTTTTGTTCTAGGCTTAAGGTTGTGCTTCCTGATATTGTTGCTCCAAATCATGGAGCTTTCATTGCTGGCAGGCATATAATGAATAATATTTTTGTTCGTCAAGATCTAGTGAGGCATTATTCAAGGAAGAATGTAGCAAAAAGTTGYCTGATGAAGGTGCATCTCYAGAAGGCCAATGACGCAATAGATTGGGGGTTTGTTTCTGATCTAATGTAAGCTCTTAATTTCCCTAAGCATTTTGTGGAAGTGGTTACAATACTCATCAATGGTACATGTCAAGGATTCTTTACAACTTCTAGGGGACTAAGGCAAGGGGATCCAATCTCTCCCCTTGCCTTTTGTTCTCTATATGGACTACCTGACTAGAATACTTAAGTACTTAAGTCAAAAACCTGGGTTYAGATTTCATCCCAATTGTGGTAGAATGCCGCTGAATAACCTCTGCCTTGCTGATGATTTAATGATTTTCAGCATAAGTGTGAAGCTTATGATCCAAGTCTTGCACTTATTTGAGAAATCTTTTGGCCTAAAGCATAATAAAAACAAATCAGAGGTCTTCTATGCTAGTATGAGTCCTGAGGTGGTGCAAGAGATTTGTGATCAAAGTGGTTTTACTTTGGGGTCGTGGCCTTTTAGATATTTGGGAGCTTCACTATGTCATAGAAGAATTTCARCTTCTGATTGTGAGCAATTAGTAGAGAAAATGGTGAAGAGAATTTGAGGATGGCAATCAAGAAGCCTCTCATTTGCTGGGAAATTGTAGTTGGTCAATGCCATTTTGATGAGCATCTGCAAGTACTAGATGCACATTTTCATTCTTCCTAGCTTAGTTATTAAAAGGATAAACCATGTCTGCAGAACCTATCTTTGGCATGGTAATTCATATAGTGAGCAAGGTGGTCATATCAAGTGGAGCATTGTATGTTCTGCAAAGAATTATGAAGGGCTAGGGGTTCGGGACCTCAATTTATGGAATAAGCTTGCCATTAAAAAATTTGCCTGGAATATTTCAGAGAAGCAAGATGATCTCTTGGTCAAATGAGTGCATTCAGTGTAGCTGAAAGATCATGATTGGTGGTCTTACCTGCCTAGTGCTGGTGACAGCTGGGTATGGAAATCGGTATGCAAAGTGAAGGAGTTTTTAAAATGCATTTCTGTTGATAAACGGCAACCTGCTCTTAGGAAGTAGGGGTGAACACGGTTTGGTTTGGTGCGATTTGAGTGTCAAACCAAACCAAACCGCAAAATACAGTTTGGTCATTTCTTCAAACCAAACCAAACCGTATTAGCATCTAAACCGAACCAAACCAAACCGTAATAATACGGTTTGGTGCGGTTTGGTTTACGGTTTATAACAAGTAGATAATTTTTTTCCCCAAAATTTGTTAAATATTACTTGATTAACTTATAATAAAGTTTAAGGGATTGCAACAAACGAATTAAAATTATATTACATTACAAATAACAATCAAGTGCTAACACATCATAAATATTAAATAAATTGAACATAATAATAAATATTAACCCTAAATCTAACCTCTTAATCGTATAAAATTATGTGATATTTTGATTATTATTGTTTTTATTTTTTTCTTTAAATTTTTATATATGTAAAAATAATTTAATATTATTTAAAAATTATATAAATAATAAAATATGGTTTACTGGTTTGCGGTTTGCTTTGGTTTATAATTTTTATAAAACCAAACCAAACCGTAAACCGTATTAACAAAAAAATCATAAACCAAACCGTAATATTATAAACCGTAAACCAAACCAAATCGTTAAAATGCGGTTTGGTCCTGTTTGATTACGGTCCAGACCAAACTCTGTACAACCCTACAAGGAAGAGGTATTCTATAAGGAGAGCATACAAGAATATCAATGAATTAACCAACATATAGACTTGGCAATTCCACCCTACTCCGATGGATATCCGACCCATCCGATCCGTTTTCATGGATGAAAACCCGCAAAATTGCGGATTTTAATCTGGTGAAGGGTCGGGTCGAGTCGGATACGGGTGAAGATACATCCATCTGTCGCCCGACCCATTCACCCACTTATTTTATACTAAAAAATATATATTTCATTAAAATTTCCTACATTTTTTTCTTTTACTCCTTTATTCCTAYTGACTCAATACAGTAAATAATAGGTTTCTTGGTATTCGTATCTTGAAACTGTTTTATTGTTGTGAAATTAGAGCTTAAATCCTTAAAGAACAGTGAAAATTTGTCTTATAAAAAAACTAATGCAAAATTCGTTAAAACCCCAATCCACCCGATCCATCCATGGATGATGGATGGATCGGATGTGGATGGTGGATGGTGGATGATTCGGGTGGAGACCGAATGTTTCGCGGATGGAGGCGGATTGAGCTCCACCCGACCCATCTCCGATCCATTGTCAGGTCTACCAACAAAGCTGCTTGGCATAAACTAGTATGGCACAGGTACTCCATTCCTAAGCACCAGTTCATATTGTGGATTATAGCTCATCACAGGCTCGGGGTTAAGGAGAGGTTATTTAAGTTTGGTATTTGTAGCAATGACACTTGCTGCATTTGTGATATGGCTAGTGATACAAGTTAGCATCTTATTTTTCATTGTCATTTTAGCAAGGAAATATGGAGACAGATTCCGGGTTGGATAGGAATTCAGAAGCAGTGGCATAACTTTGAGCACCTGGTCTTATGGGCTACTAGAAGATCTCATGGCAGTAGAATTAAGCACAACACCTTGTTCATTTGCATTGTTGATGTCTACTATTCAATTTGGAAAGCAAGGAACCAAAGTTTTTGGAACAACTGCATTCCTAGTATTACAGTTGTTTGTAACATGATTAAATCTAAGTTTAAAGCTAGGACTGAACTGTTTACCAAAGTTTCCGGGAGAGATAGAGATTGGATAGACACTTTGTAATGGTTTTGAGGCTGTTTGAGCCTTGTTGTTGTTTGGTTGTTCTGTGCTAATAAAATCTTCTCTAACTACTTACCAAAAACAAAAAATTGAATTTAGCTTTTTACATGCATATTAAGCTCATTATATTTAGACTTAAGTAAGAGTTGTAATTTTACACTACATTTTTCTCTCATACTACAATAAACAAAAATATTCAGCACACATATTAAATTGAAATTTCATTTAATAATTGTTAGAATACGAATAAATTTAGCATAAATCGTGCATCGCACGGGACCTAAACTAGTTTATACGATATATTTCACATGACTCAATTAAAAACCAGAACCATAAAATCACAACAATATTGAATGGGYCCTATAATTTGCAAATTAAGATTACTAAATTGTAAACAATTGTTCTTCATAAAAAACAAAACAAAACAATATCGTTCGACATTGTTGTGGATTATTTTTACTAAAAAGTCATGTGAAATGTATCATATAAAAAATAAAATAAAAAGTTTAACCTATGAAATTATTATAATTTTGAAAATTAACAACAACAAAGTCCAAACCAATTTTAGGGTTTCCAATTTATTTTATTTTTTTWWAAAAAAAAAGCCGAAAACCGACCAAAAAAACAACAAAAGTCTAAAGAAAATGTAAGGAAAATCCCAATCCTAGTTCTACTCCATTCATTCCCATTTGTTTGTCATATCAATAATTATTTTTCTTCCCTCATATTAATTAAAATTTTAACCACTAGATTACTCCCAAAATTCACTTGAACAAACATTTATTACATTATCTTATTACATTAAATTAAAATTACAATAATGCGTAAAAAATCTTATTAAATRAACCACAACTCATAATCAAAAATTTATTTTTCTTAGGTAATTTTTTCCAATTCCAAACAAAATGAAATGGAGGGAGTAATTGGTAAAATATCACCAAAGTGATTTCTCGGATGCTGATCAAGACTTCTTCAGTGAAGGGTGGGAGAATGGTTGGAGCCTGGCCATGACAAGAATCTACTATGATACGGTTGGGGAGGATGTTCTTCCTCAAATTGTTAGACTGCATGGTAGTGCCATGCAAGGACGTGAGCTTGTTGCAGTAGACAGTCTGTTTGTTCCACCTGAAGGCCCAGAGGCTGGCCTAAAGCCTCAGGGAGCCCAATGAGGTGTTTGGCTTGGAATTGTAGGGGTACAGGGTCGGAGGGAGCCCTTATAATTCCACACCTACAGTGGTTGGTCAATCAAATCAATCCGCACCTTATTTTTCTCTTTGAGACTAAGTTAGTTGTTAGTAGTCTTTTTTCATATTTGGGTAGATTAGGGTTTGATAATCTTGATGGGGTTGACTCTATTGGTAGTTCAGGTGGTTTGTTGCTTGCATGGTCCACTAGTGTTTGTGTCAATGTGGTCCMTTATATTCCGAATGTACTTGTTGCACGAGTGAATGAAAATAACTTGTCCTACTTGTTGTTTTCTGTTTATGGTTCCCCATACCTGGAGGAAAGGAAACAGGTATGGGACCATATTTATGAACTAAGTTGCATTTACACTGGTCCCTCGTGTTTTTTGGGGGACTTCAATCAGTTGGAGTACTCTTATCAGAAACTAGGGGGAAACCTGCCAACAAAGGGGGTAAATGATTTTGTTGCCTGGAAAATCATATGCCAAGTGCATGATTTACCTTCCTCAGGCAGCAGATACACATGGACAAATAATAGAGTTCCCAGACTTGATTTATGAAAAGTAGGATCGGGCTTATGGTAATGATGAGTGGTTCACCATGTTTCCAAACTCTTATGTTTGGAAACATGAGATAGTGGTATCAGATCATTCACCTATAGTCCTTTGTACTGATCAGCATATTACTAAAAGAAGGAGACCATGTAAGATGGAATGTAAGTGATGGAATGTCCTCTGTCACAGCAAAAAATGGTGTATGGAGTTCAAAAGAACAAGGGGTATTACTTGGGACAAATTCAAAGATCGACTTTCGAAAGGACAATTTGACATGGATGATTCTTCTATGGCTGCTGAGGATTCACAGGAGAGAAGAGCTTGTTTGGAGTTGGCAGGGGTACAACATAGATATTAGAAACAACGAGCAAAAGATAGATGAGACATGTGGGGAGACCAATGTACGGGCTATTTMTATAAATGTGTCAAGACAAGGAAGGGGAGGAATGAGATAAGTACCATTAAGAATAGGGCGGGTGACTGGTACCACAAGGAGGAAGACATAGCTACCCGTTCCTTGAGTTTTATACGGACTCATTTAAAGCAGAGGTGGTCAAGGGAGGATGCTTTTCCAACCGTATTGCCACACAACTAGCCAAAGGGTGTATGGATTGGATAACCTACCTTAGATTAACAGATTCAGGACGCGTTACCCATCTAGCAAGGAGATTCACCATCCGAGGATGTTGAAAGAGCAGGTTTTCCTAGAGCCGTATAAGTCCACCTGGTCCAGATGGTATTCACTGGCTTTCTTCCAGAAGCATTGGACTACAGTCAAGGTGCAATGTTGGTCAAGCAGTTTAATTCGTCTTCTTCCGGGGGCCATTCACTTAAAGAGATAAACAAGTCCTTCTTTAACAATTTAATACCTAAGGTGTCGCACTCAAAGGCAGTTACCAGATTTTAGACGATACAGTTTGCAGTAACACAATTTACAAATTATTTTCGAAATGCATGGTGTAGAGACTGAAGCCGATCATGGCGGGGCTAATAAGCGAATATCAGAATGCCTTTGTGACGGGTAGGCAAATGAGTGACATTTGTATTATAGCACGTGAATTGGTTGGGGAAATCAAGAGGCGCAATTATGGGAGTATATCTTTGAAGCGATCCTCAAAGTGGATTTGAACAAGGCATATGATAGAGGCACCTGGGGTTTCCTAATTGAGGTTTTGCATGCGTGTCATTCCCTACTAAATGGATTGCGTGGATCAAGGAGTGTGTCACTACAATTTCATACTCGATTCTTCTAAATGGATCGTYTGGAAAAGTCTTCAAGCCGAGAGCTKGATTGCGACAAGGGGATCCATTGTCACCATATTTGTTCTTGATGTGTATTGAGGTGCTATCTAGGAGAATTGTTCAGCTACAGCATAGACAGTTAATCAAAGGGATTAAATTGTGCAGAGGCGGCACACCTATTAATCACCTATTTTTTGCGGATGATGCCCTAATTTGCTTTAGGGTAACGCAAGAGAGTTGTATTCAAGTACGACAAATGATTGATGAGTTTTGTGACATTTCTAGGGAGCTAGTGAACTTAATAAATCGCATGTCATTTTCAACAGCAACACACCAGAGGATTCTCGACAAACGCTTCATGCTCCGATGGGAGTGTAGCAAAGTGAAAAGTTGAGAACATACTTGGGATGTTCGATGGATGTGGATGGTAGATCGGCTACGGGAGTATTCAATGAATTATGTGATAAAGTGAATCAAGCAGTCACTTCTTGGAAATTCAGTCATTTGAGCCAGCCTAGGAAAGTAATTCTAATCAATTCCATTTTAGTTGTGCTTGCAAGTCATATCATGGCTATCTATTTATTCCCAAAGCTAGTCCTGAAGAAGCTAAATGCACAATTGTACCGTTTCTATTGGTCGTGTCAGCAAGGAGTTGCGGGTATTCACTGGGCTAGGAATGGTAGGTTGCAAATGGGAAGGAAGGATGGTGGAATGGGTATTAAAAATGTTGAAGCTCTGAATTATGCCTTGTTAGGAAAGCAATTATGGAGGATACACCTGAATAGAACTTCTTTAGTATCCAGGCTCATGACACAAAACTACAAGGGCTCCTTCATCGAGAAAAAGTAACAAAGCTCCCAAATGGTGCTTCATATTGTGCAAGAAGCCTTATGAAGGTAAAGGAGATGATGAAAGATGGGTTTGCATACAAGGTAGGAAATGGCAAACAAATTACAATTAGGATGATAAATGGGCTAATGAGGAGGGTGTCAGTTTCAGAGATGATTATCATGGGGAAAGACCTATTAAAGTAGCGGAACTAATTGATGAGAGGGGTCAATGGAATAAGTATCTCATCTGGAAAGCTTTCACTGCAAACTCAGTAAGGGCTATTCTTTCTACTTATATCCAACAAGGTGGTGGGGAAGATGAAGTTCAGTGGAGCACCACACCCTATGGTAATTATACCACGAAGTTAACTTACAAGTACATGATGATGAAGTTGAACAAGGAAACTCCGGAGGATCCACACATCAGCTTTTGGTACAATCTTTGGAAGACTAAAATGCCGGAGAAATGGAAATGGTTTGTTTGGAAACTGTGTYGCAACTGCCTATCTACTAAGGACAATYTGTCTAAAAGGGGCATGCAAGTATCCGAGGACTGTAGCTTTTGTTCTTCCAAAGAATCAGTGCAACACTTATTCAGAGATTGCACRGTCACACAGCATATCTGRAAAGCGGGAGTTTTGGGTTTGCAGAATCTTAGCTTAAATCAATGCAATTTCTTGGATTGGTTCATCTATTTGTTTAACTATACGCTCCGTGAGGGTGGGGGAGGACACATCGTCATGGTTGCGACATGTTGGGCTATTTGGAAGCACTGAAATGATTTGGTTTAATTTTCAGGAAGACAAGCATTAACCCAAATTATGTTATGCAGCTGATACAACAGTTTATGGGTGATTGGGAACGTTGCTTTATGAGTGGAGATTCGATGCAACGGCCAGATGGGCGGGAAAACATTGATAACATCAGTACGTGTCCACACACGTGGAGTAAAGGGGTTATCTCGGTAGTAGGGAACTGTTGGCGGCTAATTGTGGATGGTGCTTGGAAGGCTAAAAAGAACAACAGGTTTAGAGGTGCAGTGGGATGGTGCCTGTTAGATAGCGATGGTTGTCTAGTGGTACAAGATAGCTTCCCAGTGATTGCAAAGCATGCAACCCAGACTGAAGTGTTCGCAGCTGTTTATGGGTTGAGGAACGCAAGGGATTATTGCGAGTATTTGGAAGTCTTCGCTGATTCGGTCTCTATGATTAATATTCTACATGATCCTACCTTTGCATTAAGAGATTGCAAATCTATTATATGTGATGTATTAGACTTATGTAAAACTTTTAATTATGTTAGCTTTTGT
>SNQN01003161.1:21938-46124 GCA_008642245.1 Bassia scoparia
AACCTACTTAAAATTTTAACTATAACTAACAATTCTTAAAACATAACTAATGACCCTAAAAACATAAATTAATGGCTAAAACATAATTACTTATCCAAGAATCATTACCAATAACTAAAAATTGTTTACCATCTTGATCGAGATATAAATCCTTTAAAACGATTTATGGAGATATCAACAACATCTGTGAAGAACTGAAGATATTAACAATAGCCTTTAAGCATTTTCCTTTTATTTAGTACTTTTATCAAAAATTTTCCTCAATTGTTTGAAATCATATTTATGCCTTTTGACCTCAACTCACATTATGATGTACTAGTCTTTTATGCACGTGATGAATGTTTATGCATTGAAAAATAACAACAATATAATTGCAGTATAAATGGTTTGTTATGTTCTCCTTATTTTTACTTATCTGAACATAACTTATCTCTTAAAAAAAAAATTTGTTATGTGGGAGAAAAAAATAATAAGTTTGTTCTTTTCAACTTAGTTTTTCTTATCTGAACTTATTTTTTTTATATGAATTTATATGAACTTTTTTTTTTCAAAAAATAAGTAAAAATAAATTGAATAGAAGAGATCCAAAATATACAATTTTTTTTATAAAAAATCATCTATCTCCTTTTAATAATCAGTATTGTATTGTGATAAAGTATATAACATATTATTGGACCTTAACCACCAATTTAAGTTTTTGGTTGAGATGGTCCGATTAATATGGTATCAGAGCTAGCGTGACACAGACGTCACGGGTTCGAATCACTTCATGTGAGGGGTAGTGATAGAGTATAAATTATATTCCAGGTCCAGATAACATATTGCACTATTGTATTTAATAGAGATATTATAATAAATGCACATTTCATTTGAGTGCAGAGGGAATAATAATAGAGATAATAACATTTATTATTGAAATCATTATTGAGATGCTGGTGATAATCACTAGAGATTTGTTTAAATTTCCTGATTTTTTTTTTTTTTTGAAATTAGTTTAAATTTCCTAGTTTGTTCCACATACATTAAATAAATGTGAACAAATTAAACATGATTTATTACAAAGGTCACCTTTTTTTTGGAAGATTTCTAGCATCCTCCTCTTATAAAGCCATGCATTATAGATGTTTTTATGCTATCATCTCCTCAATAATCACCCTTTCCATTTCCTGTGATACATGATATCTTTTTCAATCAAATATGGTGAGACCAAGGAGAAAAAAACAATAACAATAATAAATAAACTAACAATAGTCCTCCGGTTACACTACCGGACATAATAAAAATCATATACTAACCAGATTACCACCAAATCTCTACTGAAATTTCGTTCTGTCTGTAGGTCGTGGTGTTCATAATAGATACCCATCTTTCCATCTACCCATTGGGGAAAAATTTAAAAAATCCAACAAAAATCAATGCTACTCATCTTGGAACCACCGACTCGCTTCAAACAATCAGTTTGCACAATCCGTATATGGCAATAACTTTAAGAAGATGTCAAGTTCTTGACATAACATTGGCTCGAACGCTATGAGTTGCGGGCATGTCAACGGCTTGCTTTGCATTAAAGAGCACGGGTTAGTGAATAAACAAGTTTACAATATTTGTTATGGAACCCTTCGATTAGGAAAGCTATTGATCTTCCCTTTTCGGTAAACTCGAATATTTTGCAAAACGAGCATGATATCGATTGTGCTTTAGGCTACGACGATGCTAGAGACGAGTACAAGTGGTAGCAAGTTTCATCACTACTATAACGTCATACGCCTGCGTTTGTTGAGGTCTTCAGCCTGCTACTTCTCTGGAGAAGCGTCAACATTGAAAGTGGCCGTCTGTCTCCTGTCATGGAGGACGGACCGTCCGAAGTGTTTTAAATGGCTCATTTTCTGGGAGTGACTACTATACAGCAAATACTCCAAAAAATTGGCTTTCTCATCTTGTGTCATTCAATGTAGCTAATGCGGCTTAAATACATCGATTTACCTGATAGTTATACTGAAGGGGCTTTACGAAGGTTTTCTTTCATTCTGGGAGAATCGATTGGGCTAATTGAAAACAATCACTATAGCAATGTAAATGGGTCATGGAGGATTAACGAGACGCGACGACGACAACGCAGTTATTGTACAAACATGGGACCAGAAGGTTTACAATTAACTTATCGTTAATTGGTAAGTGTTTGTGTTTCAAGGAAGATGGCGAGTTCTTATTTGCACATCTTAGAGGGTGAACGCTTATGATATACAACCGTGAAACAAAGTTCTTGCGAAGCTTTACAAGATATCTCCGGTTTATATTGGCGTTCTACATCCAGAGCTTGGTCTCGCTAAACGGGTCTCTGGGAATACCACAATGATTTTCCAACTCGTTCGAAATATTCACCCCAACTAAGATTATTGGTCTGGCTTTAACTACTCCATTCGTTACGTTTTTATTGGCAACACTTGAATATTTTAACCTCGCTCAAATAATATCAAGAGTTGTCAATAAAACGTAATGGAGGGAGTAGTTTTTTCATGTTAGCAAATTATGTATTTGTTTATTTTATGAGCCACATTGTTAAGTGTTTTTAGGTCTTTTCAAAGTTTATGTTTATGTGTGTGATTTTTCTTTTAAACAAATGTAATGTCATATTATTGTTGTAATGGTATTGCATGATTTGTTATGTTATTTGCTCGGTACAACACCCTCAATCTCAATTGTCTAATGAACACATGTACGAATAAAGATGGAGTATAATCTTGTTATCATTAGTCTATTCTAAGGATCATAATATTTTGTTTCACATAAAAGTAAGGGTAATCGGGTGATCTATTTGAGCAAACGTGATAGTTTGTATTTTTTTTTAACCTTTTAAAAACATGTCAACATGGTCATATATTCAATTATATCGACTTTAATCTTAAAATCTAGTGTGATTAGAGTGTGGGATTAAATAGTATATACTCCATATTCTAATCCAATCAAAGAATTGAATAACTCACACAATATGTTGAAGATGTACCATTATCTTAATTATCTTATGGAGTTACACCAAATTAGAATGTWAAAAAATTAATATAAACTCTCATGCTATGAAAATGTATCGAACCCTCATATATTATTGACATCATGCATATAAAGTGTAATACGGAGTAGGTGATAYATACCTAATTAATATATATGATTTAATCAATCCTCATGTATGTTCAGAATCTCAACTAGCTAAGTTAGAACTCAGTTAATATGCATTGCATATTAATAAATATGATCCAAATTTAAAACTCAAAGGCATAATAAAGGAACCCCATATAGAGTGCTCAATATTATTTATGTTCATGTCTGTTTTCTTTTATAATCATGTAGTCGTTGAATAGAAATCGTAAAGTAATAATGATTTTACCCAAAATTYGCACAAATGTACACTCTAACTAATCAATAATGCTTCGATATTATTGTAGATCTTTTCACTAACTTACGACGGATAAATATATCGTTGTCTAGGAAAAAAATGTGAGAAAGTAATGTTTAATTATCTTAGGCAATAATTTTTTTATCTCTCGTTTAGGGTTTTGGGGTTTCTTTAGGATTTCCGAACGTGAAGGTTTTTTTCCTTTTTTAGTTTTTAATTTGTCTACGAAATTGCAGAATGTAAAGCAATAGTTTTTGCTTGTGAAATAGCTCGAAGATTTGCATTCAAACTCTGAATCGGACAATCAAGTGTTTATTTCTTGCCTTCATTCCAAATTTGCGTTCACTAAGATAATCTTAGAAATGGACATTCATCAATTGCTTATACCTCGCCTTCCTAAGGCTTCGGTGTGCTTAAYTCATCTGAATTGTGAATTCTTTGTTAGAGGATGCTTTATTTGTTCTTTGCTTCTTYTTTGGACTTTGTGTCTTGGTCTCATGTTAAGAGGGATGACAATAATGTTGCTCATCACCTTGCTAGAATAGTGTCTTGGACTTTTTTTGTAAGATTTCAAGATCATTTTTAAACTTTTAGTGCATGATATATGCAAATGAAGTTATCAGCTTTTAATCCATATGCATGAAATTGTTTCACACCATTCCCTTTATCGAGCTTGCTAATAATATTAGGGAAATTCCCTTTGGTAGGTATGAAATTTTGAGAATTTCCTTTGGTAGGTATGAGTTTTTTTTAATCCCTCTAATAGGTATCAGTTTTGCTCTAATTCCCAACCGTAGGTATAATCCCTCTAATTCCGTTAAAATCCCAATGCTTGCCCCTCACAACCACCACCAACCTCTACTGTCGCTGTCAAACATCCTCCCCCACCCTATGCTGTCCCTCAAAACCCAATGCACCACCTTCCATGATAATCCAATTTGCGATTAATAATCATTGTTCGATGATTAATCCTCCAAAATCAGTCGCAAAATCATACTCTTCAGCATAATTTTTCCACTTTCATCGCTTGATTTCTCTCTTACTTCTCAGCATTTTGAGTTTTCTTCATCTCCTCAAGTTCAAATCTACAATACTACAAACAAGTAATAAGCATAATTATTTTCAAATGAACAATGACAAACAAATTTAATGTTAAATAATCAATTGAATTGATGTTATTTCTACTCAAGCAATTCTTCCGAATAGTGATTGCATCGAAGAGAGAGGAACTTCATCATTAGAAAAATCAGTGCTCATTGTTATGAACTGCTGAGACCTCTTGAACAGAGAACAAGGAGAAGGAGTTATTTAAATATCGCATGATTTGTCAAAAATTGGCTGCCGACTCATCTGTGAAATCTTCAAACTTTGTTGATTCATCATACTGATCGAGCAAATATCCGATAATTCGATGAGAAGAACTTCATAATCGTCTTATGATAAATTCTCAATGCAAGCTAAATCATCAGAGATGTATTCAATGATGAGATTTTGAGGATCGCACGAGTGTTTCACGATGGTCTGATCAACAGTCGTCGTCGTATTCGTCGAATTCTTCGATATAGAGACATGGGAGAGGGAGATTGATGGTGGCAATGGCCATTGGCCCAGCAGATGGTGAGGGAGGGAGAAGCAGTGGCGGGGGAGGGGTGACAGTTAGGGTTGGCGGTAGTTTTGAGGGTTGGGGGTGGGGTTTTATTGGAATATTCTTCGGCAATTGGTTTAATTTAATGGAATACTCCTCAGTATACTCATGGTTGGGAATTAGAGCAAAACTCATACCTATTAGAGGGATTAAAAAAAACTCATATCTACTAAAGAAAATTCGCAAAAAGTCATACCTACCAAAGGGAATTCCCATAATACTATTATTTCAAACTCATTTCATCTTTTAGTGCATGATATCCGCAAATAAAGTTCTCCATAAAAAGTAAATTCGTTCAACTTTTCTCTCTTTATCTTTAATCAATTTTACCTTCAAATTTCAAAATATTACATGATTTATACATAATAAACAACAACAATCAAATTGAAACAACTTAAATCAAAGCGGAATAAATGATGTARCAGTGGCTAATACGAAGTATAATAACATTAAACCAATAGAGAGMTTGCACATTTTGCTAACACATGTAGCATCATACATTCAAATTATTACACAAATTTGTCAAAGAAAAAGGCATTGCATTAGTCAAATCAAAAAAATCACAATACAAGTACAACTCATCTTAGTCATGAACAAAATGTGCCTTGAGTAAGCAAAGCACAGTACACTATTAATCCCAATTTTTTGTGACAACTGATTACTTTTTCTCATCTACCAAAAGTACCAGGTCTCTTTTTATACCACCAATCATCATTATTATTTCKCTATTTAATTTTCTACTTCTTCAATTCCTTGTTATCATCAAATCCCATAAATCGGCGATTATGGCACCAACTTCTATTGCAAATCATTGAATTTTCAATTTTCAAAGGTAAAGTTTATTGTTTTTGTTTGACATAATTTACTACTGTTTCTAATGTCATTGATTTTATGTTTCATTTTGAATTGTGATTATATGGTTTTGTTGAAGCCTGATTTTTGTTTGTTTTGAGTTCGAAATTGTAAAGTGGAATTCCAGATTCATATTTTTGTTGTTTTAGTGAAGAAGATATTGCYGGTAGTATGCTCTATGTTATAATCAGTTACTCACAATCAATTTAGTTGGTATTATATTTGAATTACGGAGTACTCAATTTGTGCTGCATATTTCTTGTTAATCAATGTCATTATGTATTAATGTCAATGTACATCGCAGGATTTATAATCGATTAATTTGAATTAATAAGTTTTGGGAGTTTGAAGAATGGAAGTGTAAAACTTGCTTAAGCTAAGCTTGACTAAAAGTTTGAAGATTTCGAATAAATGAGGGAAGATGCATATTGAAGCAGTTGGTAGTTGATGATCTCGGTTCCGAAAAATGATTTTATCACTCACGGTGATGACCTTTAACCTCCATGATGGGGAGCCTGCTGATAGTTTGAATTCATGGGAAAAGAGGAGAGATTTGTGCATTAGTGTCATAACGAGTTATTCGCCGACTATCTTGTGTACCCAACAAGGTTGTTTTTAACTGTGTCATTCCCTTTTAGTTATTCGCAGACTATCTTGTGATCTTACTGCTGATGAGATGACATATTTTGGTTTTTAATGTACTCAGGGTTGAAGTTCCAGTTAGAATATCTTCAGCAGGGATTACCCGGTATTATTCTTTGCTGTTTTCGGTTAATATTGTCTATGTTGTTTCCTTGTTGGCTTATGTTTCTATATGAGCATGCACGAATGTATCTTAGATTGTAGAATGTTAACTTTGTAGAATGGACAAAAGTCACCTCACAGTGATGATCCTTTTAAGTTTTCTTCTGAAAAAATTCGAATTAGTGTTAGAGGCCCTGTGCAAGGGTGTCACTATGCACGCTCTATTAGATGGTTCTGGTGTGCAAGATTAGAAGTTGGTACTAGAAGGCCAATTACCTCTAGCCTATTGCGCAATTAAAAAAGGATCTCAAGTTCAAACTTGTTCGAGGTGAATAAAAATTAAGGGGATTTACAGAAGACTTATTTACAAATGATGAGATGGTTGACCATCATCAGAACCTCTTCAAAGCCTGCATTATCTCTCTTGTAGCAGTTGTAGGTGGTATTTTAGTAAATGATTGGGAAGCTGGTTGTAGCATAGAGGACTAGATATCTTCTGGGGTATCATTTTGAGAAATCCTTCACTGGCGTTTGTTGAGTTATTCACGACTAGTCGACTAGGATGGGTAAGACTGTTAATTCTACTCTTATCCGATGTTCGCTGGAGCATTTGTTCCCGTTTTTCCGTTTATTAGCTGTTTAGTGCATGCAAGACCCATCTAGGATTTTAACAAGTTGGCGAGTTTTGTGCTTTTTGTGTGAATACCTTTGGGGTTACAAACTGTTTTTGTTTTTTCTATCAAAGTTGGGTCTTTTGTGGGTCATGCGTCAGGGGGTGGAAGAAGTTAGTGACATCCTAAAAGGTAAGAAGTAGAAGTTTACTTATGCTAAAACCTAAGAAAGCATGTCTAATAATCTATAGTTTCAGAACACTAGGATTTTGGGAGTATCTGGAGATGACATTGTG
Source organism: Bassia scoparia (assembly GCA_008642245.1). Lineage (NCBI taxonomy): Eukaryota > Viridiplantae > Streptophyta > Magnoliopsida > Caryophyllales > Amaranthaceae > Bassia > Bassia scoparia. The sequence goes on from SNQN01003161.1 coordinate 29,478, forward strand.
TGTTTCAAGCTATTTTACATGATACTATATTCATCCTTGTGGACGAATTTAAGATCAATATTTTGCTTACTCGACTTCCAGTCTTCAAATAATAAACAATCTGAGCAACTTGAGCATCTTAGTTGTTAGATCTAATTTTTTATTTTGCCAACCTTAGGTCAAATCACTGGCATTTTCCTTTTTTAGATCCAATGTGTGGGAAAATTAGAAAATCCGTAAAAAGTTTGATGGGTTGAAGCYTGGAAGGATAGTGGTAACTCTGATTATGTCTATCTAACATTCCGCACTACTACCTATTGAGGCTTTATGCTGCCTGGAAAAGTTTGCCATGACTCAAAACAAAGCAAGTTCACAGGTGTCCAAATTGCTTGATTATAGGGATGTATAGTGCTAGAAATTAGATTTGAGTGATGAAATTATAAATTAGACAGGGTAGGGGCTGGGCAACAAGCCAACAATGATGAAGTGTTACTCAAAAGAGGTAAGATTGAGGAGAGAGAAAAGAAGAGTATATACTAACTAGCATTGATGCAATTTCATACAGTTTTGATTTTATAAAATAAATCAAATTAAGCAAGAAGTGAAACAAGAGAGGATAAGTTGTAAAAAGTTTGTCTGTTATAGAATAGTAATTTAGCTTAATAACTTGTAATGGTGCATGAAGAACGTATGGAATAGATGAATTGGCATAGATCAAACAACAGAAATGTCTTACAAAATATAATAGCTCATAGTCTTGGAGCTAAAGCAATATATAAACCTATGTACTGTAAGGTAAACCAATAATCATTATTCGGTAACAGATAACTATTTTTCCAATAGCAAGTAGTAACTAAAAAATCTGACAGCCAACAGTGCATAACTGATTTCTAACAGGATTCTCCCTGCTGTCCTCAATATTCTTGCTCAAGCAATAACTAACGAAATTCCTGGTCTCCRTGATGAACAGAATTAATTCCCACTTCTGAAATCTGTCCTTCAAAGATATTGTGAAGCTCGCGCTGTAATTTAGATGTTGCTTGACATATTATTTACAATTGCTATTACTGTACTTGAACTTTTTAAAGTTCACTAATCACTAGCTTCTCTAAATTTTTACACTCCTTTTTAGAAGCTGCAGTATAAAAAAGAGCCAACTACCTGATTTGAAAATCCCTACTCTGTATGACATGAAGCTTGTTGTACCTTGCAATTGAACTTTTTTCATCTTTGTACTATAATGAGCAAGATCCATTATTTCGCTTTCCCCGAGATCTATCAGTGGACATCACATCCTCATTTATATCTTGTTATCATGGCTTATAGAATTAACTGAGTATGATATTTGATCTGTTACCATAGTGTTCAAAGGTTTCTCTTACTAATTYTGAGGACCTTTTACTCTTTTAGATCTTCACAAAATTTTAAATTTGAAGATTGAAGCTTCTTTGTTGGGATTTTGGAACTTCTCAGGTTATGGGCAATTTGGCATTTCCAGAAAGGGAGATGAAGATGCTTCAGATGAGCATTGTGTCATCTTTTATAACAAGGAGAAGGTATGAGGCATTCTTGCTTTGTTTCAATCATTTGTCTACAACTTATAGGCAAGTTATTTACATCTCTCCATAAGGATTCACGTATATTTTAGAAAAATTTACGAAAAGAAACCTTTTATAAAGACGATTTTGAGGAAAATCACCGTTTAAAATTCTTTTAGCAAAGAGAAGCCTAAACCTACGTTACTTGGACTCAAATACCCTTGTCCGACACATGTGTGTTTCCAAGTGTCCGACACATGTGTGTTTCCAAGTGTCCGACTTGGCTATTTTGTGAAAAAATTCAAGATTTAGTCCAAAATGAAGTGTCAAGTGTTGTACCTATCTCCGAGTGTCAAGGGTCCGACACAACCACACGAGTACTTGAGTTGAAATGAAGAAGCCGAGTAACATAGCCCAAAACTAAAAATTATTTGTCAAAAGAAACTTCTAGGCCAAAATTTAGGTTTGCTTAAACAAAAAGTTTTTTGTTCTGTGTTTCTCATAACAAATTTTTTGGTTTTGGGTTTCGCYGAACAAACTTATTTTCATTTGATAGATTCTTTTAGGAAAAATTGCAAGAAAACACCTTTTATGTGCACTTTTTTGTAAAAAAAACCTTTTCTAATTTTTTTTAATATGAAAAAACACTTTATAAGTGTYGAACTATTAGAAAACACACCTTGACCCTTTTTCCGGCCAAAAGGTCAACGAATTTGTGTTGACTCGTGCGTTTTTGGGTCTGTTTTCCAGCGTGTATCTCAAATGCCGGTTCCTCCTTTAATCCCTTATCTCTCTCTTATATTCAATACCTCATTAATCCTCCCAAATCCCTCATTTCAAATCAACTACTCATTACTCACTCAATTTCTATCGTTTCTCTCTCCTCTGATACTCTTTATTTCTTCCTCTTGGCTTATCTTGAAACAACCCTTTATTCCGACTAATAACTCGAGTCACTCATTGTTGAAAGTCAGGAAGAAGCACCCAAGTTCAGTTTCAATTTCAATTGCAATTTCAGTGCCTTTTCTTCAAAATCACACAAAAGCTGTTTAAAACAGCAACAATGCATCTGAATCATCATCGTGCACGGTTTTCCCTGGTGGGTACTGGTTACAAGCGACCTGTGATTAAAGCACCGAATGTTGTGCTGCAATTGGTTGCTGTKGAGGTTCTGACTGATGGGGGATTCAGTTGCTGAGTTCGTTGATTTTGTTGTTGCCAAGTGGGTTGGTGTTGTCATTGTTACTGGTGGTGAAGATAGTAGTGCTAAGCTCTATGAAGCTGCTTCTTTGCTCAAGTATGTTATTCGAGACCACGCTTTCTTGCTGGTTGCTGAGCGTGTCGACATTACTGCTGTTGTCAATGCTACTAGATCTGATCAAGGTACCAAGGTACCGGAGAGTGATAGAGATGAGTGTGAAAGGATAGAGAAAAGGAAGAAAGAGAGGAAAGGAAAGGGTAAGGGTGATTGACAAGTAAGAGAGAACTAAAATGGGAGGGAAATTGGGGCAAATGAAGGGGAATTCACAACACAAGTCTCATTGCCTGAGATTGTGTCACACACGTGAAAACAAACCAAAAAACGCAYGAGTCAATGCAAATTTGTTGACTTTTTTGGCCGGAAAGTGGGTCAAGGTGTTTTTTTACAAAAAAAAAAATTATAAAAGGTGTTTTAGGTGGTTTTCGACAAAAAAAAAAAAAAAATCGTTATACTCCCTTCGTAACGAAAAACTTTTAACAGTTTCCTTTTTTGGGTGTAACAAAAAACTTTTTAGCAATTGTACAATTTTCTTTATTTGGTAACTTTKTATTGGCAAAATTACAATATTACCCTCTTTTAACTTTCTAATCTAAATTTAATCTACACACTTATCTTGGAWGAGACCACAACTTTTTTGTCTTTTTCTCTACTTTTCTTTCCCTCCTTTTTTTTAAAGGGACCACAACATTAATTTGTACCCTAATTATTCATTAGCTTATTTTGGAATCTTAGGGGTCTTAATCCATTTGTTGAAAGTTTTTCGTTACGGAGGAAGTAAAAGATTTGTTTTGGCAAATTTTCCCAAGTATATTTTACTACAGTTTACTTTCAAAAATTAGACAATTGTTTCTATTCCTTCTCTAATGCCACGTTGTCCAAAGTTAATGCAATTAAGAGTTCAATATTCAAAAATACTTTATTATACCCTTCATCACTCCCTTCAGGTAATGGGTATAGTTGTGAAATCTAAGCATAATAGTTTTGAATCCTKACATTTTTTTAGAGATCCCAAATTGGTATGTCTGCCCGCTAATTCCAAACAAAGAGAAATTTGATTATAGTGGTTGATAAACTGTGAATTTATCTTCTACGAAAAAGCCTTTGTGTTTTTGCAAAGATGGGTCATATGTTTTTTCTGGCCCAGGGTTTGTTGAAGCTTCTAAATTATTATTAGGAAAAATGGCAAGAAAACACATTTTATGTACTCGTTTTTGTAAAATATTTTATTTTATTTTTTTTGCAAAAAAATCACCTTATAAGTGTGTTTCTTTTAAAAAACACACCTTGACCAACTTTCCGGCCAAAAAGTCAACAAATTTGCGTTGACTCATGCGTTTTTTGGTTTGTTTTTGTGCATGTGGTGCAGTCTCACGCTGTGAGACCGCACRAGTCAATGCCAATTCTCCTTCATTTGTCCCAATTTCCCCTCCCATTTTATTTCTCTTTCACTTGTCACTCACACCTGCCCTTTCCTCTCTTTCTTCCYTTTCTCTATCCTTTCACACTCATCTCTCTCTYGTCATTCACTCATTTGGATCGCCAAACACCGAAATTCTTCCAATTTCGAAGAGATTTGAAAGGAAACTGAAAAACTTGCTAAAAACCAATCCGTGGTCTCCATTGTCTTTCCTCTGTTTCTCTCAAACTTACTAAAAAATTTTGATTAAAAAAATGCCTTAAAACATTTTGAGATTCTGAATATGGTTTTATGTTTGAACTTTCATATGCGAAATTTTAGGAATTTTGGTTTTGATTTTAATAAAATTGAATTTCGAAAATTTTTCTTTTGATTTTCGAAATAAATATTCAAGTTTAGAAGCGAATTTAAAAAAAGGAAGTTTAAGTAATTTGATTTTAATATTTGAAGAAAAAAAAAACCCTCAGATTAATAATGTGATTTCTACGGAGTACAAATAAGAGCACMTTTCAACTGTCGACCAATGGGGTGAATTTGCAGCCAGTGTGAGGGTTTGGTGGTATGGCGGTGAGCAACACTTGCGGCGTAGACAAAGAACGGCGGTGGTGCTGTGAGTTTGTTATGACTACCAGCTCAGATCTGATAGCAGCAGCAGCGAGTTGCGACTCAGTTGTGACTAGCTGCGAGATAAAGTGAGTTTGTTGTACTGGTGTGAGACTTTGCGATTGATAAGGGTGTTAAAGGGTTTAAATGGAGTATTAAATAGAAGAAAGAGGGAAGGATAAGGGAATGGAGTCTGGGATACATGCGCAAAAAAACACCCCAAATAACTAAAGTCAACACAAATATATTGACTTTTTCGCTGGAAAGTAGGTTAAGGTGTGTTTTTTAAAAGAAACACACTTATAAGGTGTTTATTTACAAAAAAAGTAAACAAATTATAAAAGGTGTTTTTTTTTACAAAAACGAGTACATAAAAGGTGTTTTTTTCTGCAATTTTTCCTTATTATTTTTGGTTGGTTTGTTCATATATTTGTTTATCTGTGAAGGTAGAGCTGGTAGAAGGTGGAACATTTTGGCTGTCGGAGTCACCTTCTGTTCCTGGTAGCTTGTCATGGGGATCAACAGCTCCTTGCATTGCTACTTGGGCAATATCCTTCATGTCGCTTAGTATTTTTGAGTTCACTTATGATTGTTGTGTTGCAAAATGTTTTTCTTTGACGTGGTACCCACACATTTCAGCTTAGGGGAGTCGAACCTCCTGGTTTTTCCTTCCAGATTGTAAACACAAATATGGATGAATTCAGTCCTCGTGCACGACGAAGAGGAGCTTTACTCACATGGCAACATATCGCATCATTACCTCCTAGCTTACCAGTAGTGTACTGTGGAGGATTCAATACACAAAAGGAAACAACAACCGGCCGTTTCCTTCTTGGAAGATCACGGTATTGGCTGCTTGGAAAAGCTCATTCCATTTCYGTTGTTTGAGGAATCAGAACCCTAAGGATATGGACTTGAGATCTGTCATCTGTGGGAAATACATGATTGATTAATAACATTTTTTATCCCTTGCACATGTAACATTTGTCTTATGAAATGCTGTTTTCATTGCTCTTGTTTTTGGCCACAGGGAACATGGTGTTGTGGGTGACATGAGAGACACTTGGCCAAATGCACGGGTGAGGAAAAATGGACGTCTGATTCGCACTTATCATGGATTCAAAGGTATCTTTGATGTTTCGTATGTTTGACTTGAAAATATGGTGAGGCCTGATAAGTTACCCCTTCACATACTTTTGCTTGGGTGTGCTAGGTGACAAGCAGGGATTTACGGAATTTCTGAAGTTGATTTTTAGGGCACTTTGTCTCTGTTGGGATCGGCAAACTCAGGATCTTCATATAGATTGGATTCTATTTAGAGGGAGATCACTCGTACCTGTCCTATGTGAAGTAGTGAATGATAATATCGATGGCTGCTACCCTTCCTCCCATTATCCCATGTTTGCAGAGTTTATGCTACCTCGTTCTGTCAGATTAAGCGAAACTCCAGCTCAAGATGAGAGCTGAACAAGAGGTGCTATGATCTACTTCCACCTAGTGTTTTCGGTTTGAAGTTGAAATACAATATTTATTGTTTCGCATTTTGTTGTATAATTTTGTGAAAAATCCCCTTCACCTCCAGCCTCCGCCGGAACCTTCGTGTATTGCTCCTCGTCATTATCTTTAACCCTTTCTTTGACACTGTATTCATCCATTCTTTCTACACAYCAATTTATTTTCATCGACACAAATTTATTTTCTCAATTCAATTGGAGATTTATAGCTTCATTGACACCAATTTAAGTCACAAACATGTACAAGAAACTAATGTTGTAGGACAAACAGAAATGAAATCACAAGGGTTTACGAAACAGAATTCAAGATTGCTTTACATCAAATATGTTGCGTTCTCTACCGTTTTACGCTTTTGAAATGCAATGCATGTGCGTTTTCTTTCATGACAAATTGTTGCGGTTGGAACTTGGAAGTTTCTCCACAAATAAAAAATAATAAACTGAAAAATGAAAAATGCCACACCAAAAATATTATTTCATCTCCCTCCATTTTCAGTTTATTTTTTAAGTTTTTGTTTTGGTGCTTTTTTTTATTCTTTACATTTTTTTTATATTTTACTTTTTAACTTATTAATATTACTTTTACTCTTAAAAATTTTCATATTATCTCTTATTTATTTTCTCTTTATCCTCGATTTTTCATCTAAACTTATCTCCTACATTCATTTTTAATTCACTTTAATTTACTATACATGTTTCAAACAAATTAAAAGAATAATACAACTTTTAAGTAATACCAACATATTTTATCTAAATACTAGTTTCCCTTAATTGACATGCAATGTGGGACATAGCGTTTTAAACATTCAATCCACAAACAAAAAGATAGAATTCATAATTTGCAATGTGGTTTGATTTATTTCGGAAAATAAWAAAAAAATTATAGTCAAACCACAAACCAAAGGACACTACTCCGGATTCGTAATTTACGATATGGTTTGTTCTAAAACATTATCCAAACGACATAATTGCGGTTGGCTCATCCCTATTTTAACACCTTTCTTTGTTTGGTTGGGTTGAGGATGCAATACAATCCAGCATTCGTTCCCACTTTTGGAAAGCTAAAATCAAGTTACAGTAACAGATAAGTATTCATGACAAATTGACAATGACATCAGTAACACCTCAACTAACATAATGCAAGTTAGTTAATAGTTATACCCAAAAAAGAAAACAGTTGCTTAATATCAGTGATCTATTCTTTCCATAAAAATCAATAAACAACCAAACATCACAAAATTAAGGCGCCATAATTTCCGTCTTACAGAAATTCAGAATTATGCAACTTGCTTGAGTTTGCTTCTTTCTGTCATACCACCTAAATCTTATCCAATCACATCACTTTTCACTCTTCAACCAATCAATTTTATAATGCATAAAATAATCATTTTTTTATTCATTTACTCATATCTTGTGTAAGTTATGATGAAGACTCTTTATCATAATTAATAATTTACAAGGAATATAAAGAGAAGCAACATGTATTGATTAATGAATATAATAGTGGGGGGATAACCATTTTGTTCTTGCAATACATACCCCCTTGTGTTCTACCTGAAAAATGGTTGTCTCATCTCACTTTAATTTTGTAGGATGATTTGAGTTTGAGCTAAACCCAATAAAATAAATTAATTAATTAATAAATAAAACCCAGATTCATCTTCTTGATTAGATAATTAAACCCAGATTCATCTTCTCAATAAGGCAAAAAGTCTTGCCCTTTTTTGTATCAATTTTGTCACATTTTGTTGTCATTCTTGAAAATTAAACAGAAATCAATGGAAGGATCTACTAATGAACGCCTTGATTTTGGGAAGATGGGTTATGGGTATGAATTCTTCTTACTCTTAAGACTTGAAATTGAAATGGGTTATATTTTTCATACTTCAGAAAAGATTGATTTTTTTTTAAAATTCTAATTTCTCTTGCTTTCCCAAATTTTCAGATGTCAACATTACAGGAGAAGGTGCTTCCTAAGAGCTCCTTGTTGCAATGAAATCTATCCATGTCGCCATTGTCACAATGAAGCTACTGTAATCTTTTATTCATATCCCCTCCTTTTATTCTTTCTATTATTGTTTATATACATATATAGTATATACATGTAAACAACATATGGGGTGGTTCATGCAATTTGTAGATCCTATTTGGTGTTAAAACTAGAAGGGTAATTGAATATGATGTTTGGATTTGTTTGTATTCGAAATTGGATGAGTTTATGATTGTTTGTTTGTGGAACTGCATCTTAGAGCACGCTGCGCAACCCAATGGATCGACATGAATTAAAGCGGAGTGATGTTGAGCAAGTATGTTGATCCTTGATCGAATTCTGCTGTCTTGTGTTCTGTTAATTTCAGTATTGGGTCTGTGTAATGATTGGTTTCATATTATGATCTCAATGCAGGTTGTTTGTGCTGTTTGTGACACAGAACAACCAGTAAGTATGAAGTGATTTGAATGTTGAAATCGTTTACCTCTTCCGTTGCTTCGTGTGTTCTTTGGTACATTATTGTGTCACGGGCGACTAATGTTTGGATGATTTTATCTGTATATTAAGGTGGCACGTACCTGCACAAATTGTGGTGTCAATATGGGGGAGTATTTTTGCGAGATTTGCAAGTTCTATGATGATGATGTAAGATTACTGAAGCTTTTTTTATAGGCAGTAGCAGTATGAYGTGTTTAGTTCTATGAGATGATGGTTTTTGCCTGCTTTAGAAGAAGATATGACTGTCTGAATGTCTTTGGTCTTCTTTTTTGAAAWAAAGGGGCAAGTTTTATATAATCTCAAAATGTACTGTACAAAAGGCTGAAAATGAGTCACAAACAGACAGAAACCATAGAAACATCAAGACATACACTGATACACCATCATAGTGTTAGAGTGCAAAGGCGTCATGGGGGATACACCACCATAGGAAGGTTTCTAAAGGACCCCAAATCATCTGCAGCACCCTAAGAATACAACAGAACTAAAATCAGAACTGAAAAATACATAATTCTGTTTCTAAACCTCTCAACGTCAGAATTGCTTGTCTTCCTAGGTGATGTATGGCAAATTCTATGATATATTTCTTGTAGCATGCTGGAGATTGCAGCTTCTGGCGTTTGTAGATTTCCCTTCCAAATCCTTAAAATCCCCTGTCTCCACACAGTATACAGCAGACCTGCATAGCAGCTTTGAACTTACCTGTCTTTTAAATCTGTCATTGRTTTTGATCAGCTTGTTGTTACAGTCTCCTGCAAGGAATTTGCCACAACCACCGATACTATTTACTTATTCACGAAGAAGAGTGGGAAATGCAGTTGGTTAAGGGGCAATTGCGTCTGTTCCTTTATAATTCTGTTATGCTTTCTGTTATGCTTTTATTACTTTCTGTTATGCTTTAATTAATTACTTTGTTTCTTGTTTAGCAAGTCGTTTTCTCTATAAATCAAGTAGTGAGAGGATGTAATTGGCATGTTGGATGTAATAGGAGAATTTCCTTCTCTGTATTTTCTTTTGTGGGAGAGACCTTCCTCTCGAAAGAAGGATTATCGCCATGGAGTAGCAAAGATCCTGGAATGGTGTTCACAGAGAAAGACAGATTTAAAATTTATAAATATGATTATTTCTCATTATTTCCTCATTCCTCATTAGTTCCTCTATAATTAGGAAACAAGCAGAGGCAACAACAGAATATCTAGCAAAAGACATAGCAATACCCAAGAATAAACAAGATTACGGACTGCTTAGTTCTGTGATAAGACATTTAGCTGAAATCAATTTCCTTTGCAATTAATTACAGGGACAGAGACCCTGCTCCTTTCCATACCACAGCCAGTTTTGCCTCACCCAATAGATATTTTCACAAAATAAAAAACAAATGTCAAAGGGATGATGAGAAATCAATCAGGATATCCTAAAATTGAGAGAAACTCTAGCAACTAAGCTACCCTCACTCTTGGAAAGGGTGAGAAAACAAAGGCATGTGTCACAGTAATGCAGTATAACAAACAGAACAAAGTTTTTATTTACGGATTTCATGCTGTAACAGACTTAATTCATGCAATGAAAGATGAATTTTCAATTTACAATTTACAAACAATCTAAGATTGACAAACATAAGATTGTAAACTTAATGAGACTTTTTCTCTCGTTTTCTTTGATTGTTGAGTTATAACTCTTTTATACTATGTGTAAGCAGACAATGAAGGCACAGCAAGAATTAGACGATAACAAATTCCACTAAAGGCATGCTTTGAACGGTCAAGAATAAGATGCAAACCTTTAACCTTACCCAGTTACAACTTACAATGCAGAGTGTAAGCATCAAACTAAAGAATATTAATGCAGAACTCAATACAAGAAATGAACAACATAAATTAATAAGAGTAGAAACAAGAAAATCAGCATACACACTTCTTGCAGTGAAAGTAATTCTCACGGCTTCCAACCCTGTTACAAACATTTCAATTATATTTAGATGCGTTAGAAAATTCCGGTAACTATTATATTAGTGTTTTCAACCAATTGAAATTTTGATGGGAAACTGATAGTTGGAGACATCTACTAATATATCTGGACAACTTAATCTAGATAGAAATGATCCCAAAAGAGCAGCAGGGGACAATTAACTAGAGATAAATTACAGAAGTGGAGATGCATGACAAATTTAAAGTGGACAAAGTACCTGCAAATCCCACAATCATCACAATGAAACTGCATTTTATCAACCTGCAAATACCAAACAAGGCGAATTAGTCAACAAAATGTGATCATCACAGTTTTACTAATGCAAGACATGCAGATTTCTAATTCTATTGCATCATTGTTTTTTAACAAATTTCAGTATATATTAAGTTAAGGAGTTGGAAAAGGTTTAAATGTTCTGTATCTTCTACTTGGAGTTGGAAACAAATATGGCTGATGAAGGACCTCTTTAAGGCAGGTATACAAAGGACACTTAGAACCTAATCAGAAAGGGTATAAGTTCAATGAAGAGTTGGGTATGGAACACACTGAATATCCAAAGGCCAAATTTGTATGCTGGCTCATTATTTCATTTATTTGGAAACGAATATAAGTTCAAACTCATTTGCTAATATGGTTATACAAAGGACACCTCCCGTCCTCTTTGTAATTGTGCAGATGAGACTGTTGAGGACTTATTTTTTGAGTGCGATCACACAAAGCAATGCTGTCAAACTGGAGTAAAATCTGAAATTAACATTATTGACCCGACTACCTGGGAATGCTAGGAAAGCTCAGAATTGAAATAACAGAGTAGCAAAACAAATTAGAGAAATGATAGAGCCAAAGGAATGCAGACAGCTTTGATTGATAATCCTTCTTTCGAGAGAAGGTCTCTCCCACAAAGAAATACAGAGAAGGAAATTCTCCTATTACATCCAACATGCCAATATCCTCTGACTACTTGATTTATAGAGAAAACGACTTGCTAAACAGAAACAAGTAATTAATTAAAGCATAAGAAGTAATAAAAGATAACAGAAAGCATAACAGAATTATAAGGAACAGACGCAATTGCCCCTTAACCAACTGCATTTCTCCACTCTTCTTCGTGAATAAGTAAATAGTATCGGTGGTTGTTGGCAAATTCCTTGCATTCCCGCCGCCCAAACCCACCTTGTCCTCAAGGTGGAAGGACGGAAACCTGAGTTTGAGTCCTCATAATCCTCCCAAGTGGCTTCATAAGGAGGAAGGTGTTCCATTTGATGAGCATCAATCCCAAGGAAATGATGCCTTTGCCTGACCAACAGCTCCTGGCTCCATCAAACAACTGACGTAATCTGGGAAGGCAGAGGTGATGAAACTTGAGTGGTCAATAGCTCTGTCGCAGCTGAGATATGTGAAAGACGGATGAATGGTGGTGTAGTAGGGAGTTGAAGTCTATAAGCTACTTCCCAATGCGACTTCGACCTTGATGGCCCATAGAACCTTGGTGATAGCTTTCACCTAGCCGCTTTGCCAAGGAATTTTGGCGATAAGGCTGCAATTTAGGTAGACCATGTCTCCTATCGCAAAGGCCTTCCTTTCTCCCGTTGTTTTCATAGTGTCGCATATGGCCTGGCTTGAAGGAGATGAAATTGATATCATTAGATTGCATCACGTTTTGAAGTTGTTCCTCCACAAGAATACAGCGGTAGACCCAGAAATAAAACGAGCCAACGAGGGATCCTCCATATAACACTTGAAGGGTGAATATTTCAAAGCCGATGAGTGCCGTATGTAGCTCTGTTCTGCGCCACGCAAGCCAGTGGGAAAGTCTTAGGCTTCCATTGATGAACATCGGAGATAAGCTTCAAGCCCCTTGTTAATACTCAGTTTCCCATCGATTGAGGATGATAAGAAGTACTTCGCAGAGGTACCCTGCATTTGAAAACTCCTCAAATAGGCTAGTGAATACTTTACGGTCACTGGACAATTGACTCCGGAAAGCCATGAAGACGCAACTCTTTATGAATTTTGAGCAACCATAGGGCGGAGAAAGGTGCTTGAGTGGAATGAAGTGAGCATACTTCGAGAGACGATCCACCACCATAGGACGTGTCCCACCCATATTGACTTCGACGAGCTCAACAAAATCCATAGACTGCTCCCAACCTGATTCGGGACAACCAAGGTGTAACAGCCCCATAGGACTGACAGTGCAGCCTTCGTTGCTGACACTGAACATGTTGCACATATCCATAATATCTTTCGCTCCGGAAAACCATTCGGCGGCTATGCGCATATAAGTCGAAATTACCCCGTGTCCCGTAGGCGAGTCATGATATCCAAGTAAGGTTTTTCGAATTCGGCATCACGAGGGAACAATCATCTTTATACAGCAAGCTTCACCATTCCAAAAATCCTTGAGTGGTGGCTTTCCCGATTTCACCTCTCTGATAATGTTTGAACTCATTTGTCTTGCTGAATTTTGGTTCGAATGGAGCTCCAATTGATCTTACTCGTGGCGATGAGAGATTACATCCTCCATGTTTGGGTCAAATTCCCGAGATAAAGCATCGCCACGATGTGGTTTTCGGGCTTATAGACGATGTCAAAGTTATACCCCAGTAACTTACCAACCCATTTCTGATATGCGGCCCAATTCCCCTTTGTTCAATAGGAACCGTAAACTCTTCTTGATCTGTCCTTACTTCGAATTGCCCCAAAAGGTAATGCTCCACTTCTGAATAGCCAACACAATCGCATCAACTCCTTCTGTAAATTGGCTTGCTTCTAGCTTGCACCCAATTTCTTGCTAAAATAGGCACGGATGACCTTGTTGGAGCAAGACGCTCCCAAGCCATGACCGGATGCATCGCCTCAATTGTGAACTTTTGAGCAAAATCGGGCATAGTCAAAACTGAGCCTGAACCATGGCCCTTTTAAGAGTTTCGAAAGCCTTCGTAGCTCTCCCCATTCCAAGCAAAATTATCCTTCGCAACTGATCCGTCAAGGGATAGCAATTGTGGCTACCTTTATGAACTTGGATAATACCCCCGTCAAGCCTAAGACCCCGCAACTCCCGTATGTTTGTCAGAAGTGGCACTCAAATTGCTTGTACCTTGGAACGGTCATAGCCACCCTTTGGACGATATGGTGTGTCCAGATTATGCTACTTCGGCTTTAGCAAACTCACACTTCTTGCGTTGGCATACATCTGATGTTTGCGAAGTTCCATAAAACCGTGGTGAGATGTTCGCATGCTGCTCCAGGGAGGTACTATATACCAAGATATCGTCGAAGAATACTAATACAAATTGCGCAATATGGTCGAAATATGTCATTCATGAGACTCTGAAATGTGGCTGGTGCATTAGTCAATCCAAACGGCATCACGAGCTCATAGTGTCCGTCGTGAGTGCGAAGCGCGTTTTAGGCAGCCGATTCCTTCACCCTTATTTGGTGATACCCTGCTCGCAAGTCTAGTTCGAAAAAATGTTGGTCCATGCAATTCTCTAAAATCATCAATAATGGTATTGGGTTTTTACGGAACGGTTACCTTATTGAGGGCCCGATAGTCAACGCAGAAACGCCACGACCATCACGCTTCTTCACTAGCAGAACTGGACTCGAAAAGGCACTGTCGAAGGTTGAATCAGTCCTGCCTTCAACATATCTCCACTAACCGTTCTATCTCATCCTTCTGAAACTGAGGGTAGCGATAAGGCCTTACGCTCACGGTTGGTCCCCTCCTTCAAGTGAATGGCATGCGATTGCTCGTTTGGAGGAAGCTCCTGTGGAGCACTAACACCCTGCAAATGACGAAGTACTTGCTGAATTATAGGGAAGTTCCTCCAATTAACGCCTTCCATCTCCCTCCATCTCGCTACACTCCACCAGAATTCCACCACCTCTTTTTTTGTATGTTCGAATCATAGCCTTCAAAGAGATTCCGGTTCGACCCAAAGAGGGATCACCTCGCAAGGTGTGAGGTGCCATTCAACTGGAATTTGATAACTTGTGTCTTCCAATTGGGTGATAGTGCCTAATTTCTCGAGCCATTGAATTCCCATATTAAGTCGGAGTCCCAGAGGAAGAGACAAGAAATCTCCACGACAGTAACCCGGAAGATGAAGGACCACCGCTTTACACTCCCATCTCCCTGACGGACTCCCCGTACCCAAAGTCACTCCAAACCGAATGACCGTTTGACCTCCAGTCCCAATCGGCCAATGACAGGTGTGGATATAAAATTGTGAGTTGCACCTGGATCAATCATCACACTACTTCTGATCGTTCACGTCCCTCTCAGCTTCAAGGTTTTGGATTGGTCAAACCCATGACCGAATGTAAAGACACCCCAGCTGGGTTACTCTCCTCAGCTCTTTTGCCACGCAACCGCCTCCTGACTGGGCCTCGATGTGGTTGAGTTCCTCGTCACCCGTTACTCCTCCTCATCCTCCGTGTCATCACCAATAAAATGCTCAATTCTCGCCGTTTCAACGATGATTGATAGACATTTTTTCGTCACATCGGAAACAAAGCCCCTTTTCTCTCTTCGCCTGAACCTCCTTTTCCGACAAACGTTTTGAATTCCCTCCTGGTCGAATTGGCAAAGAAGAGGTGTATACTCAGTCTTTTCGGAGTTACTCGAAGTATTTTGTGTTTGGAAATGAGGTTTTGTTTGCATTTGCTGGGTTGGAATTATTTGGACTTTTCCAGTAATCTGTTCCTGGGTTGGTGTTATTGGCTTCTCAGTGGTGGCCAGTCATCTTTCTTTGACTTCAGTTTCTCCTCCACTCTCAAAGATATCTCCATTGCATGATCCAGATTCAATGGATCCATTAAACGAACCTCACGCCGAATATCCTCTTTAGCCATTTAATACTGGCCCTAGCTATTTCTTCAGGACCCTTCATTGGAGCAATAACTCCCAAATGACCGCCGATACTCTCCCACACTTCAGAAGCTTGTTGTGACCAAGCACTGCTGTGTATTGTCCCGTCGCCGTGATCGGATTGACGGAGGAGCATGCCCTTGAGGTCTCTCCAACGAGCAAATGGTCGACGCCGACTCTCCACTGAACCACAGCAACGCGTCTCCTCGAGGCACCACAGCAGCTCCACTTTTGTCTTCTCCTACAGACGATAGAAGCGAAAATAACGTTCGGCGCGTAGAATCCATTGGGTTCGTCCATAAATAGAGGTAAGTCTAATTCTTGATTCGCCAACTTTGGCTTGTTCCCCTTCCTGATTGGTTGTCCTCCCCTCACGGGCCGATACTCTCGCTCACCCCTTAACTCGGCTTGAATCGTTCTGGTCTTCCCGATCTGATTCGAATGTTCTCTACTTTCGTGGACAATCGATATGTCAGCTCTGAGTTGTCGAGCAATTTGCTCTAGTTGTGACGAAATCACTCGCCACTACTCCTAATCCTCCCAGCAGGATCAATATTTGTTGGTGTCACCGGAGCCATCTCCGATTAGGGATCGGGTTGCTCTGATACCAAGTTGCTAGGACAGCTCAGAATTGAAATAAACAGAGTGCAAACAAATTAAGGAAATGATAGAGCAAGAATGCACAGCTTTGATTGATAATCTTCTTCGAGGAAGGTCTCTCCAAAAGAAAATACAGAGAAGGAAATTCTCCTATTACATCCAACATGCCAATTACATCCTCTCACTACTGATTTATAGAGAAACGACTTGCTAACAAGAAACAAAGTAATTAATTAAAGCATAAAAGAAAGTAATAAAAGCATAACAGAAAGCATGAGAATATAAAGGAACAGACGCAATTGCCCCTTAACCAACTGCATTTCCCATCTTTCTTCGTGAATAAGTAAATAGTATCGGTGGTTGTGGCAAATTCTTGCAGGGGAGGCTGTAAAAACAAGTGATC
>SNQN01003162.1:45442-64379 GCA_008642245.1 Bassia scoparia
CTTGTAGTCACTCTGCACGAGGGATGATACAAGAGTTAGCAAGCAAGACACAACAAAAGGTAACTAAGAAAGTGAAAGCAACATATCCATCCATTCTTCGGACAAGTGGAGATGTGGTAATCGGGGAAGCAACACAGCTCTGAGTTGTCCRAATCAGTCACCTTCCATCTCTTGCGAGAACTACGCACCTTCCTCCCTCTTCGGACTGGCATGCTARAAGCCAAATAGAGTAAAGGTTCAGAATACAAACGGGTAGTATAATGGCTAAAAATGGGCATCTTGCATACAAACAAAGGACCCTCTAGGGGTTTACAGCTAGTCAACACAACCATGGTCGAAGGAAATGCACAATTTCCRAGCAATCYGAACAATAGGCAAGCAACTAAAGAGTGAGAAAGAACACTTCTTCTCCCTAGTGAATATACATGGCTAACGGAATGCACAATTCCACTCATGAACTCTATATGCAACAAGGATTTCAAGAAATTGTGTGTATTCGCTTATGCGCCGTAATCCCCAATTAAGCAAGCAATCACCATTAAAAAGCACTTTTTCAAGTTTTAAGCTACTTACAATGGTGAAATCATACATGGGCATTCATGTTGTTGCAAATAGACATGGAAAAGATTATTCTACCATTTACAAACAAGGATAAGCAAAGCATTTGAGAAATTAAACAAGGCATGAGTTTGGCTAGTCACTATTCATCATCTTCTTCAAGGAGAGAGCTCACAAGTCCATAACTCATTCAACTTTGCACTAAATTTGATGAAACAAGTTGTAAAAGGTTCACAAAGACATGAATAAGCAAAGGCATTCAACAATTTCAAGCATACATAAGCAAAGGAGAAAGCCCCAATTCAATTGCACAAATTGACAAGGCATATTCAAATGGCATGATTTTGAGTATTAAATTGCAACTTACAAGAGAATTTCAAATTTGGAGTAGTAAACTTACTCGAATTTGGAATTTGATGAGCAAACGAAGCCTTTCGAAGCATTTCCTCTAAGCAATAATGGAGTTTAGAGAGTATTTGAGAAGACTAAAGTAAAAGACAAAGCAACAAATGAGGCAAAGTGGACTTCAGAGGCCACAAAATTCAGCTAAAATGGCTGAATGCTGGTTGTAATTGCGCCAAGCTTCTACCAATTTTTTGGCTCTTTTCGAGCCATTTTCCTTAGCCAGACTTGTGTATGCACGAAGCCCGCCGCATTTAAATTGCGTTGGTATTTCCCGGAAATTCCAACCAACTTTCAAAAGTCATGCACAATGACCAAAATGCCCTTAAGCAAGCAAAATGGGCCCAAAAGTCATCAAATCGCTGCAAAAATACACCTACAGAGCTACGACAAGCCGTAAGCGAATGCAAAATCGAGACGAAACAATAGCCACGATCAAGTGAAGATGGAAAGCAAATCAAAGTCAAAGTACACTTTCCCTAGTTGAAGTCGCAACATCCTCTACAAGCATACAAAGACCAAGCGTTAGCTCGATTGTGCATGCGCAATGCAGGCATCAGCAAAAGACATTGCTATACACAATCATGGCTATACGTAGCGTTCTCATCATATTAATCTTCCCGGACGACTAGCCGAGATGGGATAAAGCAAATCAGAGCAGGTATCAGCAAAAAGACATTGCTATACACAATCGTGGCAATACGCGACGTTATCATCACATTAAACTTCCCGGATGACTAGCCGAGATGGGATAAAGCAGACCAAGCCAGCGCCAGGCCCAAACGGAGGCATCGATACGGATAGTGATGGAAACAGACCGGACTCGGAGCGGATCATGCATAATCCGACTCCGACCCTACAGGAAGTCGGATTATAAATCAGCATCCGACTCCGAGATTCGAATTTGAGAATCCGACTCCGACTTTGACTTCGATTTTTAAATTCGAGATCCGACTCCCACTCCGATTCGACCTGAATTCGAGTTTTTCTCCCTTATATATATATATATATATATATATATATATATATATATATATATATATATATATATATATATATATCTCTACTTTTAAGTGTATATTTTTGTTTTTTGGAAAACTTAACAGAAATAATCCTTACTTTGCATGACCTTCCAAAAATAATCCGAACTTTTGATTATTCTGGAATAATCCCAACTTTGGGGGGTGCCTTCCAATTTTAGTCCCTCACCACCGCCACCTTACCACTGCCACCTTATCACCGCCACCTCTACCGCCTGCCACATCACCACAGCCACCACCCCCACCTACAACATCACCACAGCCACCACCTCCACCACATGCCACATCACCACAGCCACCACCTCACCCAGCTTAATTACCACCACCCTCACAGCCACACACTCACCCTCACCTTCACCACCATCCTCACTTTCACCTTCACCACGCACCACCCTCACCCTTAACCCAACCACCACCTTCGCCACACCTTCACCTTCACCATGCATCACCCCCAACCAGCACCACCCTCGCCACACACCACCCTCAACTCGCACCCCCGACCCATCACCACCCGTGACAACAACCCCAAATAACCACCCATACCACCTGCGACAACAACCCCAAACCACCCACACCACCCGCGCCATCTCGCCACCAAAGGAGAGAGAGAAACAGAGAGCGGAGAACGAAAAAGAAAGCAGAAAGAAGAATAGGGGAGAGAGAGAGCAGTGTGGGAGAGAGAGAGAGAGGAAAAGAGGGATTTAATTAAAAAAATTAAAAAAAATAATATCTGTTTTTTTAACCTGCTATGCCGATAGTGAGTCATCGGGACAAAAATTGGAAGATATCCCCCAAAGTTTGGATTATTCTAGAATAATTCAAAGTTCGGATTATTTTTGGAAGATCAAGCAAAGTAGGGATTATTTCTATTAATTTTTCCTTGTTTTTTTCCCTATTAATTTTCTTATATTATTTATTCTTTTTTATATGAAATAAAGTTTTTGACTATATAATATACATAAGTAGCCTAATAAATATAAAAATTAAATGATAAAAATTGTATAAATGTCGGAGTCGGATTATATAGTCGGATTTTTTGTGAGATCCGACTCCGACCCTCCTCCAACTCGGAGTCGGATTTTATTTATATCGGATTCAGAGCAGATATTTTCCCTCGGATCGGAACGGATTAGGGTCGGATTCGAATTGAATTGCCATCACTAGATACAGACACGAGTTCTGGTTTTCCCCAGCAAGTCCAAACGGAGGCATCGATACGGACATTCACAACATTTCCCTCAAAGAAGTCCAAACGGAGGCATCGATACAGACGGTATTTCATCTTCCCCAGTAAGTCCAAACGGAGGCATCGATACAGACAATGCTACAATTCCGCATGAAATTCCCAACAGAGGCATCGGAATGTGAAGGTTTCCCAAGAGTACTCAAGAGGGGGGGTGAATTGAGTACCCAATAAAATTTTTCGATTTGCTACTATTCTAGTCAGGTAGACCAGTTGTACTGGTCTTCGCAGCGGAATTATTAGTTAAACAGTTAGTAGAACAGTTATCGAGCAATAATAAAGGACACACAATATTAACGAGGTTCACCCAACTTTGGGCTACGTCCTCCTAACCTAGTTACTTTTATTAATTCTACTCCGAATGAATAATAGTAACCCTCACTCTCTCAATGTATGATCTCTCACACAATGAAACCCCACACTCAACCCAAGTGTGCTATTTCGCATTTTGAACTCACAAGCACTCGCAATTGAACTCTCAAATGCTACCCGATCACCAACCCCTTGTTGATGATCGAATACAAATTTCTTTCTCTCAAATAATTCTCACAAAGAGCGTACAAGAGTAAATTAAAGCTCAATATATGCACTCGTATGATCTATGCTTGCTTGATGTAAAACTAAGGACTTTTCTTCTCTCAAAATATAACTCTTTGAAGCTCGGAGAGAATCACCTGTAAGAGTGCATACTTGTGAATATTTATAGGCAAGAGTCATGCAATTGATCATAGTCGAACCCTACAATATGTGAGATATTTGTTTCCAAAGATCCACACATATTTTAGGAAAGTTTACAAGATATTATTTTATACAAGATAAAATAATATCTAGTTAACTTAACTTCGACAAAATCAATTACACAATATTCCCAAGTAAATACTCTTACTAGATCACCTTGAAGTTTCCAAAATTCTTTTTAGGAAAGTCTTCAAAAACGTTTACTTGCTCGACAAGGTGATCAGAGTTGTGAGAACAGTAGAACTGTTCTTCCAACTGGTAGTGTTGAAGCCAACTAACCAACTGGTCTAGTTGTCTTCAACTCTACAAGAAAAGTCACATAATTTGTCATCAATAATACAAGCAATCAACCACACTTATGCATTTATACAATATAAAGACCTAGTCTAAACCTAGAACTAATCTTCATATTCTTCAACATCTTCAAAGCTTGCCCTTAATCTTCTTCTCAACTTGAAATGTTTACGAGATTAACTCAAAGGACCTTCTTGCTCAGAGCGTTGGAAAAACCTGTATGCTAAAACATATAGAACAACTTGAACACATAACTTGTTAGCATACATGTCACTTTCTTTCATGTGACCAAGAACAGTTTTCTCAGCTATTCAGACCAGTTGTATTCATCCGATCAATGTACCTATTCTTGCAACTGTTTGTCATCACTCAAAACACTAGGGAACTCAACAAATTCCCCCTTTTTTGATGATGACAAACCCTATGAGAAGTACCTGCAAACAACAAGTTATATACAGCAACGACTCAACCATGATGAGACTATTTTTGGACTTTTTCAAATTTTCAATTTTTTTGATTTTTTTTCGACTCTAAGTGAAACAACCAACTAACTTGGTTATTTCCTATAAAAGCAAGAAAATTAATTAAACTAACAACTATTCTATAAAATCAAGAAAACTAATTAAACTAGCAACTATTCTAAGACTCCATCTACAGCTAGACTTAAGGCTTCCAAAACTTTTGACCATTTTCCCCCTTTTGGCATCATTAAAAAGTAGCTCAAAGATATCAAGGCATGCACAAACTATCGTTTTCAACCAAACAGTGGCATCAACCACTAATTCATATCAATTATCTGCATAAGCCTGTCAAAGTCACAATTCACAATCCCAAAAACAAGCAAACAGGTAGAATAATAGTTCAGCAGAGTTAAATAGAAACCAAATTACATCAAAGAAATGTCTTGTAAAATGGTTAGGAAAGCAAATACCAAAAACAATTCAATAGATAGGGGGAGGGGAACAGAAAGCTAGAACAGATCATCATTCATCATCATCGTCCTCTTCATCCTCCATCTCGTCCTCAAAAGCATCAGGATCATCAGCATCAGCATCATCATCCTCAACATCATCCTCTTCTTCTTCCTCCTGGCTTCCATCAGCAGAGGAGTTGGCAGATTCCTTAAGGTCGATCTCCTCATCATCCTCAGACTACTTCTCAACTGATCCCTTAACCTCAGAACGATGACCAATAGCAGCAGTAGATGTCTGTCCAGCAGTAGCAACAACAGTAGCCTGAACAGTTGGAGTGGTCTCAACCTTCTGACCAGTACCAATGACTCCCTGTTCTGCTGTTCCCCCAGTCTTCAACTTAGCAACCCAAACTCTAGTCTCATTCAGCTTTTCCTCTAAACTCCCTTGCCTCTCTATGAAGGATGTGGTCAAGCCATGCACTAAAGACACTAATTGAGAGAGTGTCTCGTCCTGCTTCTCTATTTTAGACAGTAGTGGGGTGAGATCAGTAGTTGTACTGGTCTCCTCCACCTTTCTCTTCTTAGTTGCAGGGGCAGGAGTTTTCTTAACCGTAGTTTGTCCGGCAAAGCACAGCTTGTCCTCATGGATATCCAATCCCTTCTGACACAGAATTTTCATGGAGAATTTCTGAGCCAGAACAGTGTCTCCATCCAAAGACAGTCCTTCATTCATGAGAATCCCAGAGATAAGGGATCCATAGGCTAGAGAGTAAGAGGGCGAGGTTTTGCATGTCATCATATGCTCAATCATTAGGGCAGGCAGGTTTATCATGACATTCTTCAACATGAGGTACATTAAGACCATGTCCATAATTCTAACTGAACCCTTACCCTGTGATTTTGGAATCAACACCTTACTGCAGATAGAATGCAAATCCCTCATAACAGGTTCCTTCAGCCTAGTGGACTTAAACCCCTCCCTAGTCCTAATTATCTTCCCAAACAAGAACTTCATTATCTCATCTTGACCTATACCAGAAACAGTAGGCCAACCATCTGAACTGTACCCAGAATACCCATCCCTAGGTACCTTTATGAACTTTGCCAACGACGCCATAGACACTTTCACATCTTTATCATTCACAGTACTGACCAAACCACCATCTGGATATTGAAACAAATTCTCTTAAAACTCTTTAACAGGATCAACATATGCCTTTTTCACAACACGAATATAACTCTACCAACCTTGAAACTTTAAAATTTGTTTTACTTCAAGCAATGCAGGAATTTCCCAATAACCAGGCTCACAACCACAATCAGACATAACATTCTTCTTAGAAGACTGAACAGTAGAAAGAGAAGTAACTGGTTTACCTTTAGCAGAACGGGGAACAGGTGCCTTCCTATTTGTTCCCTTGGGGGTACCAGTAGACTGTTCCTGCTTCATCATGTTCTCCTTCTCCTTGATTTTCGAGCCAGATGCTCTGGTTGCCCTCCCAACTTCCACTCTCGAAATTGGAGCCACCTAAGACCCTTCGCCAGTCACTACAACATCATCCTCATCATCTTCGTCACCCTTCTCCTCATTAAGCTTGGCTGAAGGCTTAAGAAATTCGGATTCAAGAACCTCAGCTAGGTCCTTAGCAGCTGACCCTTGTTCCCCCTGAATGATCTCAACCAAAGCAGGGTTTGATTCCTGACTAGGGTTTTGATCAGAGGGTGTAACACTGGGTTCAGTTGGGTTAGGGTTAGGGTTTGAAGAAATTGGTTGGGCTTTCAGTGGTGGTGGTGAGATGTTTTGTGGTGGTGGTGGTATGTTTTTTGGTGGTGGTGGAGTGGGTTGATTTTGTGGCGGTAAAGATGGAATTGTGGGTTGAATGAGTTGTGATGGAGGTTGCATGGGGGTTTGAGTAGTGGAGTCAGAGTACCACTACTCGGGTGGTGTTACCAGTGGTAGTGGAGCAGAGGCCACTGTAACAGTAGTGTTGATGGTGTTGTCTGAATGCTCGGTTGGAACAACTTCCGATTTAGCAGCTGAACCTTTCTTACCCTTTCCAGTTTTTCCAGTAGCAGCTTTCTTCCCCATTGTTCAGTAGCTTTTCGATCAAAATTGCACGAAAACCGAGATGATGAACTCAAGAGAGAGAAACAGAGAGACTTCGAGAATTTTGAAGTGAATGATGATCAGAGATGCAAAATAAAATAAAAGGGAAGCAATGTGAATGAATATATGTAGTGATGATCAATGAGCAGTTATGGAAGTGAAGTGCTTGGCAGTTAAGTAATAGGAGTGGAAGAGTGAGGGAAATAACTTCCCATAAATGAACTCAACTTACCAATGATGACATGGCAACCGGTTATGGAAAGTTTCCATTACCTCGAGTTTTGCCAAAAAAATTCGAATTTGAATTGTACAAATATCACAACTGGCAGCAGTTGGGATATTCGATTAATTCTT
The DNA here is from genome assembly GCA_008642245.1 of Bassia scoparia. Taxonomy (NCBI): domain Eukaryota; kingdom Viridiplantae; phylum Streptophyta; class Magnoliopsida; order Caryophyllales; family Amaranthaceae; genus Bassia; species Bassia scoparia. The sequence goes on from SNQN01003162.1 coordinate 53,092, forward strand.
TCCAAAACCTTGAGTATTTGTCAAGAACATATATGTGGACATCTGTTGTTCTCCTGTACTATTCCATTACCCCAAACAGTTTACCTATTCTGGGCAACTTAGTTCGCTTCACCTGCTCATGCTTCAATATGATGTGAATGGAATCAACAAAATTATGTGCACTATATACATCCAAGAGTACTAATCTAGCCAATCATTGAGGAAAAACGAAAAGTAGCCTTTCTACTTAAGTCTAACTAAACCTAACAAGACTCTTAACCTAAAAAATGACTCTCTACACAATGGTTTAGTGAAGATATCAGCAAGCTGATCCTCAGTTTTACAAAATAACAACTCCACATTACCTTTCTGCACATTATCCCTAAGGAAGTGGTGTCTGATCTCGATGTGCTTGGTCTTGGAGTGTTGCACAGGATTCTTAGAAATTTTAATAGCACTTGTATTATCACAAAGTATAGGAACACAATCTAATAATACACCAAAGTCTCTTAACTGACTCTTTATCCACAACAGCTGAGAACAGCAAGCTGCAGCAGCTATGTATTCAGCTTCTGCTGTGGACAAAGCAACTGTATTTTGCTTCTTTGAACCCCAAGAGATCAAACATGATCCCAAGAAGTGTGCCATACCTGATGTGCTCTTTCTATCAACCAGATATCCTGCATAATCCGCATATGTGTACCCGACCAATTCAACTGTACTACCTCTGGGGTACCACAGACACAGATCATCTGTTCCTACTAAGTACCTGAGAATTCTCCTTACATCCTTCAAGTGTGACTCCTTGGGGTTGCTCTGGAATCGAGCACACAACCCCACAGAGAACATGATGTCAGGCCTGCTAGCTGTAAGGTACAGAAGAGATCCTATCATACCTCTGAACAGTGTGGCATCAACAGCTGTTCCCCCTTCATCTACATCTAGTTTGGATGAAGTAGGAACAGGTGTATCGTATGCCTTACTGTTCTGCATACCATACTTCTTCAGTAGTTCCTTCAAGTACTTCTGCTGATGGATCATGATCCCATCATCTGTTTGCTTGATCTGTAGCCCAAGGAAGAACCCTAGTTCCCCCATCATGCTCATCTCGAATTCACTCTGCATAAGATCAGCAAACTCATTACATAGCATCTAATTAGTTGCACCGAACAAAATATCATCTACATAAATCTGTACAACTAGTAAATCAGAGCCCCTTGTCCGGATGAACAAGGTCTTGTCCACTGTTCCCCTATTGTAACCATTTTCCATCAGAAAATTAGACAGTCTTTCATACCAAGCTCTAGGAGCTTGTTTAAGACCATACTGTGCCTTGTCCAACTTATACACATGGTTGGGGAACAGTGCATCCTCAAAGCCTGGAGGCTGCTCAACATATACCTCCTCTTTTAAGTAGCCATTCAAAAAGGCTGTCTTGACATCCATCTGAAACAGTTTGAAATTCATGTGAGCACCAAAAGCAATTAATATTCTTATGGCTTCAAGTCTTGCAATAGGTGCAAAGGTCTCATCATAATCAATCCCTTCTTGCTGATTGTAGCCTTGCACCACAAGCTTAGCTTTATTTCGGACTATTGTACCTAGATCATCCAATTTGTTTCTGAAGACCCATCGAGTACCAATAACTATTCTGCCTTCTGGTCTAGGCTCAAGATGCCAAACACTGTTCCTCTGGAACTGGTTCAGCGCATCTTGCATAGCCAAGACCCAATCAGGATCAAACAGTGTCGTTTTATAGTCCGTGGGTTCTATACTAGACAAAAATGAATAGAATGCACAAAAGTTTTGATAAATAGATCTTCTAGTTTGAATCCCCTTATTAATGTCACTTAAAATTTGTTCTGTGGGATGAGAAGACTGATATTTGTAACTTTTAAAACCAGTAATCATTTGTGCATTCTCTCTGGTATTACCACTAGGCAAACTTTCCCCCTCACTTGATGCACCCTGTTCACTTACCTGATTCTCAGTGGGATCAACCAAGTTGTTGATAGTTCCCCCTGAGTTACTTACCTGTTCACTGTCCTCCTGTGGATTGTCTTCTTCAGTATCTTCCACAATTGCATTACCAGACTCTCCATCACCATTTGGTGCTAGATCAGTAGGTGAGTCTGGTTCCCTTACCTGATCAGTAGTTGGACCAGTGAACTGTTCTCCAGTGAACTCCAATAATCCTATGGAGTCATCTTCAGTAACTGTGGAATCTCAAAGAACATGTTATATTCATCAAAAATTACATGGACACTCTCCTCAATACACAAGGTCCTTTTGTTAAAGACCCTGTATGCCTTACTCTGCGTGGAGTATCCAAGGAAGACTCCCTCATCACTCCTAGGGTCGAACTTATCCAGTTGTTCCTTCCCATTATTATGCACATAACACTTACATCCAAAGATTCTCAAGTGTGCAATATTGGGTTTTCTACCCCTTAGGAGTTCATAAGGTGTCTTCTTCAGAATGGGATGAAGCAATGCTCTGTCTAGGATGTAACATGCTGTACTTACTACTTCCTCCCAGAAACTCTTAGGGAGACCACTTTCAATAAGCATTGTTCTGGCCATCTCCTCTAAGGTTCTGTTCTTCCTCATTACTACTCCATTCTGCTTTGGAGTTCTTGGAGCTGAAAAGTTGTGACTTACACCGTTGTCCCTGCAGTATTTGTAAAACTAGCATTCTCAAATTCAGTACCATGATCAGATCTTACCGCAACCAGTGAACAGTTCAATTGGTTCTGCAACTGTTTTACCAACACCTCGAACTCATCAAATGTCTCATCTTTGGCAAACAAGAACAGAGTCCAAGTGTACTTGGAATAGTCATCAACCATAACACAAACATACCTGTGTCCGCTTCTGCTCTGGACACGCATAGGACCACACAAATCTATGTGGATCAGTTCAAGTGGTCTGCTTGTACTGACCTCTCTCTTTGGCTTAAAAGATGATTTGACATGCTTACCTTTGGCACATTCTGAACATACTCTATCCACCACGTACTTAATGTTTGGAAGTCCAACCACTAAGTCATGGGTTTTGAGTTTGTTCAGAAGTGTCAAGCTAGCATGCCCAAATCTTTTATGCCAAAGCCACTGATTCTTTTCAGTGACAGCACTCAAACAAATGGACTTGTCTTTAGGAATTTTATCCAGATGTGTGATGTAAACATCATCAAACCTGGTTCCTTAGCAGACCAGTTTACCTGTTTGATTGCTAACTATGTGACAAAGATCAGCTTGAAACTCGACTCTATTGCCTTTGTCACACAGTTGAGATATGCTGAAGAGATTATTTTTCAAGCCCTCAACATAATATACATCATCAATAGCTTGGGAAAGAGACTTACCAACCTTACCTAGGCCAACAATAGTACCCTTACTGTTGTCTCCAAAACTGACTCTTCCCCCTTCATAGGCTGCAAGTGAAAGGAACTGTTCCTTGTGTCCTGACATGTGTCTTGAGCAGCCACTGTCCAAATACCAGTAGGTATCTCCCCTCACTTTAGCCTGTAAAAGCAAATCAAACGTTAGGTTTGGGAACCCAACCAAGATTGGGTCCCGATTCATCAACAGTAGGCTATTTCTAGTTCTTCCTGACCCAGACCAGCTTGACATGCTTACTGTTCCTATCTTTGGTTTTCTTCCTGTGAATACATTCATGAATTTTGTGACCACCCTTACCACAAAAATTGCAGACATGCATATCCTTGGCAGTCACATACTTACCTTTCTTGTACTCTTGTATCCACGTAGTGTCTCTGGGTGACCACTTGGATCTGGCCTTCCTGGCAGTGTACCCTAGACCAGTACCTCTACTGTTTCCCTGTAAAGACAAGACATGATCTAGATTGCCTCGGGCAGTCAGTAGTCTATCAACATGTTTCTTATATTTTCAAGCTCTTTGTCTTTGGTTTCAAGCATTTTCATTAATTTCTCATTCCTTTTGTCCATAGATTTAAATTCATTTTTCAAATTTTCCAAATCCATTTTAATGCTTAAAACCACAGACTCACTTAACATGTTGTCTGGACTGTCCTGCCTGCCTTTCTAAAGTTCATGAATCTCACAAACTAGATCACATATCTGTCCTTCATACTCATCTATCATCTGAGTAATTTTAGGATCAGGATGAGTAGGGGGAACAGTGGGGGGTGCATGATGTATTGTATTGATATATGGTTTTTCTCCCATTCCTCTTGCTATATCGAATGGTTTTTGGCCTTCTTAAGGCCCTCTTTGTTACTAATGTTGTTTGTTTAGTGTTTGAGTAAGTTTTAGGTTGCTTCCATTTATTTGGAGTGATTTCGAGGCTTATTTGCAAGCACTATGGAGTTTTAGTAGAACTGGCAAGGAGCTAAAAGTGGAGCGACACAAAGAAGTTGATACATGCTCACTCTTTCGACCATAAGTTATGTTTCGTTCGTCAGATTGGTGCGATTCTAGCTGCATTGGAAACTAGACTCCGAGAGCTTCGATTTGATAGGTCACATGCATGATTTGGACCACCGAAGCTCGAGATATGGCCTCTAGAAGACGGACGATTCAGCCTGTCTTAACTGGATCCGATCCGATCGGATCGAGGCTCGATTTCTCATTTAAGTCGGTTTTTAAATTTGCTTCTAATGACGGGCATGATTGTAATTTAGCAAGCTTAGTTTAATTTAGAAAATTTCTGATGTTTAAGAGGATAGAAATCCTAATTCTTTTATTATCTTTTATTCTATCATTAATTTGAAGAGAGAAAAAACCCCAATTACGTATTATTGTGAAGAACCCTAACATTGGCACTTTCAATAGAAATCATTCATTCAGCAATTGCAATCATTCTTTGGTAATTATTTCCTTCTTTAATTTGTTTTCTCATTGCTTTTAATTGTTTATGCTTTGATTATTGCTTTGAATTATTTTTAGATTCTTGATTATTGCTTTCAATTGTTCTAGGTTTTTATTATTGCTTTTAATTATTCTATACTTTGATTATGTCTTTCCCAATCGCAATCATCATGTTTAATTTAATTATGAGCGAGTAGTCTAATTTCTAGAGCGATTGGGGATCTATAGCAATATGATTGATTATTAATTGGTTGATTCAATTCATGGCTTGGCTTTTAATCAAATTCCTATTAGATTGTTATTCATGTTAATCAATTTCGTAGGGCCCGACTTAATTGCTTAATCTGATTAGTCACAAGTCTCTAGATCTAGCGATTGAGACTTAGAACAAGATCAACATCAATAGGTAGAACGAGACTTTCCTAGGTCGAGAGATACGATTAGGAGTAGTTCTATGGTTCAATTGATTCGAGAGAGCTTTGATCCTGTTTGATTATGCCAGGTTATGAACTGTTGATGCCAATTTACTATTAATTATTGCTATAGTGAACCATAGCTCTAGATTCTTTAATTATATAGCTTAATTCCTTTTGTTAATCGTAGTCATTAGTTCTAGTTAACCAAAATCACAAATCAATTATTTTCTTGTTAGTTTAGATGCTTTTATTCAATTAGTCAGTAGTAGTTGTTTCCTTGTGGATACGATCCTGTTACCACTAGCTGCAGGTTAGTCTTAATAGGTATTTTTGATAGGTACGCGATAAGCATGTCAAATTTTGGCGCCGTTGCCGGGGAAACGGCTTAATTATTGATTAATTGTTTGAGTCTGAACTATTTTTTTGTTTTGTCTTGAAGAACAATTTGTTGTTCTTCAGGAAAGTACTTACGATCGCTGTAGTTTTCTCTAGTTTATGCACAGGTCTTCCCGACTTGGGGATTTGATTCCATACGATCCCGAGGTGGAGCGAACTTACCATAGGCGAAAGAATTTCGCGAGGCGATTGGATTTTTCATATTCTTCCATCTCTCGTCAGTTTTCGAATCCCTTGTACAAACCTGATTTAGGGGAGGAGGAGTCATATTCAGTGCACAACGAAGTAGTCCATTCTGATTCTGAACCTGAAGAGATGGCGGCACAGCCAGAACGCTCTCTTATGGACTACTCTCAGCCTAGTCGGAACGAGATTCCGACGGGTCTAGGCATGCCTACTCTAGCGGCAGCCAACTTTGAGCTTAAACCTGCGCTGTTGAATATGATCGAGCGCAATCAGTTTGGAGGGAATGCGACTGAGGATCCTAACTTGCATATCTCTAATTTCCTCCAATATTGTGGTACTGTCAAGCATGCTGGTGTTGAGCCTGATCAACTTCGTGTTATGCTATTTCCTTTCTCATTGCGGGACAGAGCTCGATTATGGTTGAACAGTCTTGATGCAACCGCTTATGCTTCATGGGATGCTCTCTCTCTTGCTTTCTACAAGAAGTATTATCCACCAGAGAAGACTGCTCAAATGCGTAGTAAAATCACTAACTTTACGCAAGATTTTGATGAGACCTTATATGAGGTATGGGAGCGATACAAGGAATTACATCGAATGTGTCCTCATCATGGTCTGGAGAAATGGCTCTTGGTTCAGACTTTCTATAATGGTTTGAACAGTGAATCTCATATTATTCTCGATTCTGCAACAAATGGAGGTTCATGAGTCAGACAGTCAATGCTGGATGGAAACTGATTGAGGAGATGGCCAATCATAATGCTCAATATGGCAATACTCGAGGTGTGGCAAAGAAAATAGGCAAGCATGAGGTCGATCAGATCACTTTCTTAGCAGCTCAGATATCAGCCATCAATCAGAAGTTGGATGGCATCAATATGAATCGATCAGCCTCAGTTGCAGCTGTTTCAGGCCCGAGTGAGATGTTCTGTGATAACTGTGGGGGGATGGGGCATCTAACTGGTGGATGTCAATCTCCTATGGATTAAGTATGCGCTTTTCAAAACCGTCCCAACAATCCATACTCCAACACATACAATGAAGGCATGAGAAATCATCCATATCTGTCTTACAAGAGTAACAATGTGTTGAATCCTCAACCAGTTTCACAGCAGCAGCCGCAGCAACAACAGCAGTATCAACCTTGATATCAGCCCCCTCATCAGAAGCAGCAGTACAACTAGCAGCAGCAGCCGCAGCAGGCCCCAGTAGCTGACCCAGCCATTGTTGAGTTGAAAAATATGATGATGCAGATGCAGAAGGATCAGGCTTCTATGATACAGTTTCAAACACAAGTCCCTATAGATATTCAGTCCTTAGTCACTCATAATAAGCAATTGGATACTCAAGTGGCGCAATTGGCTGCATCTAATGCACAAAGGCAACAGGATGCCCTTCCTTCACAACCGCAACAGCCGAAGGATAGTGTCAATGCGATCACCCTTTGCAGTGGCACTAGTTACGTAGGTCCACCCATGCTTGCAGCTGCTGATAGCCCTGACAGTGCCTCTAAGGAAGATGTCATAGATGTTGAGAAGGCAAGAGATGGAGAAGAAGGTAAGGAAGTTGATGCAAAGGCTGATAAGGAGGAGGAGGCAGCGAAAACACCTCCTATTGTGGTGCCCCCTATTCAGCTGCCCTTTCCAGCTAGAGTAGCCAAGAAGAAGCAGGACCAGCAGTTCAGCAAGTTCCTTGATGTGGTAAGAAATCTGCAGGTAACTGTTCCTTTCACTGAATTAGTAACTCAAGTTCCCTCTTATACTAAATTTTTGAAAGACATGTTGACTAAAAAGAGGGAGTTTAATGCGGTGGAGACTGTTGCTTTTACTGAACAGTGCAGTGCAATAATTCAAAATAAGTCTCCACCAAAGCTGAAAGATCCTGGAAGCTTTTCTATTCCATGTGATATAGGGTCTTTGTATATTGACAAGGCATTGTGTGATTTGGGTGCTAGTGTTAGTGTTATGCCTTTGTCAATCTACAATAAACTTAATATGGGGGATCTTAAATGCACTAGTATAACTGTGCAGATGGATGACCGTTCTGTAAAATATCCCATGGGTATTTTAGAAGATGTTCCTGTTTGTGTGGGTAAGTTTTACATTCCTGTAGACTTTGTTGTGCTTGACATGGATGAGGATGCCCATATTCCGATCATCTTAGGTCGACCCTTCCTTCATACGGCAGGGGCAATCATAGATGTGAAGAATGGAAGGCTTACTTTGACTGTTGGAGATGACAAAGTGGTTTTCAATCTTTCTAGTGCACTTAAGAGTCCCATGTTAGAAGCTTCCTGTTGCAGTATCGATATATCTGATTTTATTGTTCAGGATAACGTTCCTCGATCTCCTTATAGAGATCTTCTGGAGGAAATTTTGTGTGTTGAGTCTCTTGCAGGTGAAGGAGACCCTGTAGTCGATGCTCTAGTGGCTGCACTAGATGGCAAGGAGGAGAGCCGAAAGTCTAAGCTGATGCCACTCCCCAATGGCATAGCTTCGGAGGTAACAAAGCCTGAATTGAAACCCCTCCCCTCTACTCTGAAATATGTGTTTTTGGATGATAAAGAGATGTACCCTGTGATTGTCAATGCTGCACTTAATGATGAGCAGCTTAAAAAGCTGTTAGACGTTTTGCGTATCCATCGAAAAGCTCTTGGGTACAACATTGATGATCTTAAGGGTATTAGTCCAGATTTTTGTATGCACAAGATTCATTTGGAAGAAGGCCATCGCCCTTGCATTCAAGGCCAGCGGAGATTGAATCCGAATATGCAAGAGGTGGTGAAGAAAGAGGTAATGAAATTACTTGATGCAGGTATTATTTACCCCATTTCTGATTCTAAGTGGGTGAGTCCCGTTCAAGTTGTGCCTAAGAAGGGCGGGACTACTGTTGTGAAAAATGATAAAAATGAGTTGATTCCCACTAGAATCGTGACAGGATGGCGCATGTGTATTGACTTTAGGCGTCTTAATTTGGCCACTAAAAAGGATCACTTTCCCTTTCCCTTTATTGATCAGATGTTAGAGCGTTTGGCTTGCCATAAGTTCTTTTGCTATTTGGATGGGTATTCGAGATTTATGCAAATTCCGATTCACCCTGAAGATCAGGAAAAGACTACCTTTACATGTCCATATGGTACTTTTGCATATCGTAGAATGCCATTTGGATTATGTAAAGCTCCAGCAACCTTTCAGAGATGTATGATGGCTATCTTTTCTGAATTTTTAGAGTCTATCATGGAAGTCTTTATGGATGATTTTAGTGTGTATGGTTATGATTATGATGCATGCTTGAGTAATCTGTCTAGAGTTCTGAAAAGATGCGAAGAGGTAAGTTTGGTGCTGAATTGGGAAAAGTGTCATTTTATGGTCACTGAAGGTGTTGTTCTTGGTCATCTCGTCACTTCCAGGGGCATACAAGTGGACAAAGCAAAAGTGAAAGTGCTAGAGCAACTTCCCCCTCCTGTTAATGTTAAAGGGGTGCGAAGTTTCCTTGGTCATGCGGGATTTTATCGCCGCTTTATCAAGGACTTCTCCAAGATTGCAAAGCCACTTACACAGTTGCTTTTGAAAGATGCCCCCTTTGTTTTTACTGATGAGTGTCTTGAGTCTTTTGACAGGATAAAACAGGCATTGATTTCAGCTCCCATTGTGCAACCTCCTGATTGGAGCCTTCCTTTCGAGATTATGTGCGATGCGAGTGACTATGCTATTGGTGCTGTTTTGGGCCAGAGAAAGGAGAAGGTCTTGCATGCTATCTATTATGCTAGCAAGACGCTTGATGGAGCTCAAGTTCACTATGCCACAACTGAGAAGGAGTTACTTGTTGTCGTGTATGCTCTTGATAAGTTTCGGGCCTACCTAGTAGGCTCGAAAGTCATTGTTTATATTGATCACGCAGCTTGAAGTATCACCTTTCCAAGCATAAAGCAAAGCCTAGGCTCATTCGCTGGATTCTCTTGCTACAGGAGTTTGATCTTGAAATTCGTGATAAGAAGGGAGTAGAGAATTTTGTGGCCGATCACCTTTCGAGGATTCGGTTTGATGATAAGGATCGATCTTTCATTGATGATTCCTTCCCAGACGATCATCTCATGTTCGTTGCTGCTACTCCATGGTTCGCTGATTATGCCAATTATTTGGTGGGCCGTGTACTGCCTGATGATTTGTCCTACCAACAGAAGAAGAAGTTCATGCATGATGTCAAGCAGTATTTCTGGGATGATCCTTATTTGTTGAAGCAATGTGCTGATGGTTTGTACAGAAGATGTGTTGCTGAATATGAGATGGGTGGCATACTCGATCGTTGTCATCAATCTCCTTATGGTGGTCATGTTGGGCCATCGAAAACGGTGTTCAAGGTCTTGCAATCTGGTTTCTATTGGCCTAATCTCTTTAAAGATGCTAGATCGTTTGTACTCTCATGTGATGCTTGTCAGCGGATGGGCAACATTTCTATGCGCCATGAGATGCCTCAGAATGGCATACTTGAAGTAGAGATCTTTGATGTATGGGGCATTGATTATATGGGACCGTTTCCTTCATCTTGTGGGAATCATTTCATTCTTGTGGCTGTTGATTACGTGTCTAAGTGGGTTGAAGCAATCGCTTCTCCTACTAATGATGCCAAGGTGGTCTTGAAGCTGTTTAATAAGATCATCTTTCCGCGCTTTGGAGTTCCTAGAGCTGTCATAAGTGATGGTGGTTCTCATTTTCATGAGAAGCGCCTTGATACATTGCTGCGGAAGTATGGAGTACAACACCGTACTGGACTTTCCTACCATCCTCAAACTAGTGGGCAAGTTGAAGTTTCTAACAGGGAAATCAAGTCCATTCTTGAGAAGACTGTGGCAAAGTCTAGGAAAGATTGGAGTACGAAGCTTGATGATGCCCTGTGGGCGTACCGGACTGCATTTAAAACACCTATTGGTACGTCCCCATATCGCTTGGTCTATGAAAAGGCTTGTCATTTGCCTGCTGAGCTGGAGTATAAGGCTTTTTGGGCGATCAAGATGCTCAATATGGATGCTAAGTTGGCGGGTGAGAAGCGCTTGTTACAATTGAATGAACTTGATGAGTTCCGTTTGGGAGCTTATGAGAGTTCTAAGCTCTATAAGGAGAGGACCAAGCGATGGCATGATAAGAAAATCTTGGATCGTGAGTTCGAGATAGGGGATAAGGTCTTGTTGTTCAATTCGAGGCTTAAACTCTTTCCTGGAAAGTTGAAGTCTAGATGGACCGGTCCCTACACTGTCACCTTGGTGAGCAAATTCGGTTCAATTTAGATTATGAATGATAAAGGTGACAAGTTCAAAGTGAATGGTCAACGTCTGAAGTTGTATCATGAAGGCGCTATGGTGGTGTAGGACGTGGGCCGCGCCCTCAGCGTATAGCGGGCGCTCGGCTTGGTACTACATCGAGGTGCTTGTGCGTGGGCTTGAGCCACGGATCCCGCACGTGAGT
>SNQN01003163.1:0-34902 GCA_008642245.1 Bassia scoparia
CACCCCATTCATACATACATAGAAACATACATACATACATACACTTTAATTTTTGAAAAAATACCCACATACATACATACTTAAACATACACATACACTTATAATTCAAAAAAAACACCATAAAATTAATAAAAAAACCCAAAATTAAACAATACTCAACAATTTTAAACCAAAAATTAAACAAACTCAACTCAACAAAAATTTAACTAAAATTAAAAGTTATTTTAAGAGAAGATGGAAATACCTTAAGGGAATGTGAAAACAACTCCCAAAATCAGAAAATTCGTCCAAAATTCGAGCTACATCAAGGCCAAAAACCCCAATTCAGATTTTTGAAAGAAAAATTAATTAGAATAAACCCTAAAATTAAATAATTGCAGAAAATTGAAAAAAATTAAAAAAAATCAAACCCTAACCAAGAGAGAGGAGTGGTGGTTGTGAGAGAGAGGAATAGCGGTGGTGGAGTGGCAGCCACAGCAGCACAACCACAGCAGCGGCGGCGCAACAGCACGCGAAAGAGAGAGAGTGAGGGAAAGAGAAAGAGAGAAGGAAGGAGAGAGAGAGTGAGTGAGGATCGCCGGAGTGGGGTCGCCAGAGTGAGGGTCGCCGTTTGGGTTCGAAGAGAGAGAGTGAGTTGTGAGTTGTGAGTTGTGAGTTGTGAGTGAGGAGTGAGAGAAAGGGGTTTCGAATGAAAGGGGTCGAACAGAAAAGGGAAAAATAATTTTTTTATTTTAAAAAAAATTACCGACCGATTATTCGGTCGGTAAATTTTTTTATTTCTTTTTTTTAAAAAAGAAAGACAGAGGGGGTTTAAAATCCCAAAATGTCACCGACCGATTATTCGGTTGGTGACATTTTGGGATTTGTTTTTTTTAATTAAAAATGCGKATGGGGGTTTAAAATTCAAAGGATTTATTCGATCGGTACACCGAACGATTTCAAAATCGGTCGGTAATAACGACCGAATAAACTGTCGATAAGTTACACCGACCAACTGCGGTCAGTGTCGGTCGGTGATACCGACCGATTTTTTTCGGTCGGTAATTTCGGTTGGCCTTACACGAAATTCTTGTAGTGAGTGTTGTTAATTTCGTATTTCAAGAGCCTAATGTCGGTTGTCCATTGCTTATCTTATAAGGCGTGAAACACGAAATTTGTCGGCCTTTGTTAAAGCATATTAAGGGTGATTGACAAGAATGCAAGCACTCATACGAATAATTGAAAGTTTTGCCTTAAAGTTGCTTTTAATTTGAATGTCGAATAGTTGTTAATCAATATTACATGCAAAATTACATAGAAAGTCGAATTTCTAAATCAATCATGCAAAAGGGTGTTAGAATGGAGACGTTGGCCTCAAACTTACCTCGTAACACGTCGTCGTAGATCAAGAACGGGTCTTTGGACCCTTAGGAACCATTTTAGAACCTTTAGAACCCTTGAACCACCATAGATCTAATTGTATTTGTAGTGTGTTTGTGAGAGAATTTTTGTAAAGATAGAGAGCGAGAGTATTGGACGAGTGAGAGAGCAAATGTCAAAACGTTCGAAAAAAAACCCCTTAATGCACGTCCAAAGGGGCCTATTTATAGGCAAGGTGCAAATAAGGAAAGGGCTTTGGGCACTGTAGCGCCCCGGTGTTTTATACTTAGGCGCTATGGCGCCCAAGTTTTTCTCCCTGATTCGACTTGCCTTTTTTGGCTTTTTTGTTAGTTTTAGTTTAGGAAAAAATTGATTCTGCACGTTTTACAAGCTGGAGTCGTGCATGGGAAGGCAGAGGATGTATGTGGACATCCTTGGGGAGCAAGCCATGGCCCGGAACATTCCAGAAGCTTCGGGAATRTTCCGTTTCGCTCGGTTGCGCATTTTCCTTAAGAAATTCATAAACATTTAACCACAAGTCGAAAAAATATGGAAAAATATGTAAAATTTCCGTGTAAAATGAAGCATATATTTTGTGTTAAAATTTCATCTTTTGGAGCTATGTGTTAATTTAATTAATTATTGTAAAATTAATTAAATTGACATAAACTCCAAAAAATTGCAAAAATGCTTAGAAAAATCCAGAAAAATTCTAGAAAAATGTTCAAAAAAAGTTAAAATTATTAGAAAATTAAAACTTATTTTTTGAGGTGCTAAGTACCTGAAAAAGTGCTCAATGTAAGGGAACTTGCCTTTTTTAGGGCCTGTTAGGGTCCTAACTCTCTCGATTTGATTTGTGTGTTGCAAGGGGTGTCTTATCATTGGCCGTCTTGGGCTAGGGACAGCTGTAGGTATCTACAAACAACTAAAATTTTATAACCTGGAAAATTTCGAAAACTCTAATCTAATTAGCTTTAGAACGAAATACAACCTATTTATAATGCTATAAATCAACTAAGCTAATCGAAAAATCTTAAGGATATTTTTGGATTTTGCTAAGTAAATCTGAATAAAAACTGAAAACAAATCTTATCCTAAACTTAAGAAATATATCTTATCCTAGCAAATAAATATTCATAAAATAAAATAGATCTCATCTAAAATATCCTAACAAACAATATCTAAAAACTAATTAAAATAAATTACTAATTTTCAGCCCTAATTAATTCAGAAAAATCAACCCTCTTTATCCTTGTGCACTGATAGAAGCATTGCCCGATTCCTGCACTTTGATCTGTATCAWATTGAGAAACTTGTAAATAAATATTAATGTATAAGGAAAAWTATAGTCATCTTGGGTTTTGTTTGATTCGTTTTAATGGGCAGATTATTGATATTTCGTTGGTACTATTTATACAAATTCGTAACTAAAGATATAAACGGTATAAAAAAAAAWGCATTAGAAAGCATATAAATATTAACTGGTAGGATCTTGATGGTAAAGAGGGAGTATGTATTTTATTTCTTTAGTTGAAATGGGAAAGTTGATATGTGGACCAAAAAATTGTTATGTGTACACCATTTACYTCACAGAGTTTGAATTGTTATTCAAGAAATAGTTGTATGTGCGCATGACAATTTGTTTGGTGCGCATACCAACTTCCTTGAAAAGTGGGTAAAAGACAACAAYTTGTTTTTTTTACAATAACTAACCTAGTACTATGTAGTAATATAAAGATAACGCATTTCGCTTGATTTTCTTTGTTCTTTTAATCATTATCAATAAGAATTTTATTTTTTACCAAAGTATTACATTTTTCTTGAAGACTTTTTTTAGGCTCTAATTCGTTGATTGTAAAATATTTTTAATATAAAATGATTTTTATTGTAACACCTCAAATCTCCCTTTACGAAAACACTTAGAAAACATGTACATAATACCATAAAGATATACGTGGGCGTATTACCGCCACGTGATTACGTAAGGCTTTCATACTAAATACAGAAATATTGTTGCGGTAATTCTTTTTCTCTTTTATTAATAATAATCGAAATATGTAATTGTTTTCAAAATACAAAATATCTAAAATCCTTATTCACTTTCCTAGTCTATGTGGAATCTCCCTTGTTCTTCATGCGCACATAGCAATCAACCTGTATTTCACATCTACTTACCACAAGGTAAGTAGGGTGAAGCACCCAAACAACAAAATACGAATTAGCAACACATGCTAAGTATAATTTAAGTGCTACTAGAAAATAATTTCCAAAATAATATATATAGCATAATAAATCACCTTTAGGAAACATTCAAAATAAAAATCCTTTTCCACAAAATAAACTTTCCAAAACTCAAGCCACAATATAATATGGCAASCAAATTATAAAACTTTCCAAAAACCATTTTCCAAAATATAATTTCTCGTCAAGTCATATACTTCCTCCGTATCATTTTAATTGCAACTAATATCATATTTAGATATATCATATTAATTGCAACAAACTCAAACTTTCTATTTTGAGTTAAGAAATTGCACTTAAATTACTCCGTACTTTGTTTTTCTTGGTTTCCCCCCAATAAATTCATGTGCATGGGTTTATTAGCCTATTGGGGTCCACTACCTCTCTCCTCCATATTATTAACAACTTGCTTTATGTGACCACCAAGTATAATTAAGCATCACTATCTATCATTTACATCTTTTGCATAAGAGACCGCAATCCTCTCTTTGTTGTAATTAAAACGATACATAGGAAGTAATAATATGACAATCAAATATATAGAAAATCTACTTTCCAAAATCAAGAATAATCAAAGGGTAATTYCATCWCGTACCATTGAGTTTTTGACATTTCCATTTCGTACCATCGTTTTTTTCATATTCCAAGAAATACCATTGAGTTTATGTCTTTTCCTTTTGATACCATTAAAGTGTGATATGTTAGGAAAATATGTAGTATTTTGGAGTTACCCACAATTTATTCTTCTTTATTTAAGGACTAAAAGCCCCGAAAACAAGTACCTATTGGTGAATTTTTTGAGTTGTAACTCCAAAATACTCGTACTCTGAGGAGATTGTAGCAGACACTTAAGCTGCTTTTATTTTAATATATTCCCCGCTTTGCATCAAAAAAAAAACTCCAAAATACTCTATATTTTCTAAACATGTTATATTTCAATGGTATCAAATGGAAATGTTACAAATATAGTGGTATTTCTTGGAATAAAAAAAACAATAATGGTATGAAATGGAATAGTCAAAAACTCAATGGTACGAAATGAAATTTCCCATAATCATATATCAAAATCCAATCCTTTATTTATTTTCATAAACCAATATCCACCACCAATACTCTATATTTTCTAAACATGTTTGGAAAATATCCAAATTTTCAAAACTTGTTTAAAATTATCAAAATATCCTTTTATATTAAAAATAATTTTAAAATACTTTGAAAATATTTCTCAAAAATACGGGATATTAAATTTTTAGAAAACAACTTATAATACATATCCATTTTCATGAAAACATTTTTCTATTAGGAAAAATGGAAACAAATAATCCCACCTTTGGGTGATTTTCAATGAATAATCCGACCTGAGCGTAATTACGGAATATACTAACCTTTAACATCTATCTTCAATAATTATACTAAATGACTTGAAACCTRATAATCAGGTCATCTTTTATATTTATTTATTTTTTCCTTTTTTTCCTGGGTAATAAGTCTAATAACCTGTCCCTCACCCGTCCCCTCCAAAACCACCCCCACCCTACCCAACGACCACCACTTCTCCACCACCCCAGTTGACACCACTACAGGTATACCGCCACACCGCCACTAATACTCCCTAATCAGCCGCCACCACTCCTCCCCCACCCTCGCCACTCATCCCCCACCCTTGCTACTCATCCCCTCCACCATTGAAAATCCACCACCACCCTCGAAAATCCACTCGCCGCTCTATCGTCTAACTCGAAAATCCTCTCCCACCCCTCGCCACTCCTCTCCCACCCTCAAAACCACAAACCACGACCGTCACTAATCTAAGCGAGCCCAATCGATGAATCACCTACGAACACCCAATTGATGAACCACTCACGAACGCCCAATCAACAAACCACCCACGAATGCCCACGAACAACCCACRCTACCATAGCCGCCATTGCACGCGAACTACCATTGATCCCAATCGCACAAAATCAAATCGAACKACGCACCTACAATTTGCTAATATACGTTTGAATGCTTCTTGCAATTCGGAGTTGWTGTTCGAATGCTTCTTGCAATTCGAATCTAATGTGATGTTCTAAATTTCTTGCAATTCAAAAATCTAGGTTGTTGGGCATTTCGGATCGGATGTCGTCTTTTTCTGGGTAGCGAACCCAGATTGCAAAGGGTGCTTGGGTGGGTGTGGTGGATCCTTGTGGTTGCGTGAGGGTGGTTGCTTGATTGAGGGTTGTAGTGGGTGGGCTTTAGTGGTGGTGTGGCAGTGGGTGGCTTGTAGGGGTAGTGCGGCAAGGGTGGCTGTGATTGCAGTGGTGGCTTATAATTTTTATTTTTTTTATTTTTTTTMATATTTGAAGCCAATTACCGGTTGAAGAGGGTGAGGAGAGAGATTTAATAGGTAAACCTTAGCATTTAGTATAATTAAAAAAGATAGATGTTAAAAGTTAGAATATTCCGTAATTACGCTCACGTCGGATTATTCTTTGAAGACCACCAAAAGGTGGGATTATTTGTTTCCATTTTTCCTTTMTATTAATTGATTAAATGTAAAAAAAGCGATGAAAATGGGAAAACTAAAGAAGATGCAAGGAATAATAAGAGAGGAGCGTACAAGAGGTGGAAAGAAAATAGTTTTCCCTTCATTTTGGAATGAATTGAAAATGGTTTTCCATCATTGTTAGTAAATTTTACTTCAATAGAAAATAGTTTTACGCCTTTTTATCTGGCAAACAATGTAAAATTGGAAAAGAGAGAATACTTTTCATAAAACTATTTTATTCCCTACCAAACAGAGCTTTAATGGTAAATATAGATTTATCCTTTCTTAACCTCTCATAGTCTCATATATCTCTACAAAAAAAAATAGACTACACGTATAACTCTTGTATATAGCCCTCACATACAATTTGAGTTGTCTACTTTACATTGGTTGGAACAATGGGTCCTAGCTTCTATTAGTTTTAAATTTTCATTTTCGTCCCAAATTTCTCTCATCTTTTCAAATTTTTGGTGAAGTGTTCAATTTATTATATTGGTGTTGTATGTAGGGAGTAGGGACCACACACAAAGCTTGTACGTGTATCACTATCCTACCTAGTCAGAGTATATATCGTTTTATCATTTTCAACTATATTGTAATGATATTGGCTATAGTTCAGTGGTAAAGCGGCCACTTTCCTCGACTTGGACCGGGGATCGAATCTCTCCCCCAGTAATATGYTGGTGTTTATTCTCCGTCGTCCATTGCACAGTTTTTAAGATAGGATCTATGCAGAGTTCCACTCGTGTACTTTATCGTGTAAAAAAAATAAATGTCACTATATTATGTTTTAAATGTTGGTATTTTTAATAGTGCTACAAATTATTTGATGTGACTGGTTTTGGAATTAATGTTAAAATGTGGAAGTATGAGGCAGCCAAAATTTAGGGTCACTATTATTATTGGGACTCAATGATAATAGTTGGATTTGCACATTGCACTTGGAAAGGGGTTGTATACTCTGCCAATAATCAGAACAAATCGCCGTCCAACTACATTTTTGGAATCTCTTTTTTTTTGGGTAGAAGTTGAATTAACAATTTTTTTATTTCTTCTTGCTCGCGGATAATTTATTCCAGTGAAGATTTCCTTCTACATTGAAATAACGTAACCTATTTTTTTCCCTTTTTATCAGATATCTACTTGTATGTGATAGAGTATGTAACATATTGTTAAGTCTCAAGACTCTCAAGTATCAACATAATATTTTGATTTAGAGAATCCACTAAAACAATGTTTGGAGGAGTAAGAAAATTAGAAAACTTTGTATGGAAACCGCAATCAAGCTAAGTTTATGAAGATATGGTTTGCATTATTTTATGAAGTAACAATATGCCACTAAAGATTGATAATCAAGATAGGTGTAATTACTTTGAAAGTAGGTTTAACAAGTAAATCATTATTTAAATGTCTAAGATTTGTATACACTATTTAATCATGTGGACATGTCAAATTTTTGTCATTTTCAGTATACACAAGTGCTTGTGTTATCTACTACTACTTGTATTATATTGAAGGTTACAAGACTTACACCGGTTACGGAGCGGAATAAGGAAATTCARTATGTTCTCCTACACCTCTCAACAACTTTATATAATTAAAAATACAAATTAGAGGTGTCAAAAATCTGAACTGTAAATAGTGGGTTTTAACAATTTTTTGAGTTTTTAATTCGTTTAAACTCGTATTATTRCGATAAGATGACGTAKGTCATAGTTAGTTGAACCTCATTAAATCTAGTTTTTGCTTTTATCATTCTTTTAATAGTTTTCACTACCAGGAACCAGCTGAACTTGATTGTTCCTTCTTAAATTTGAAGAAATTTTAAGTTGGCGATTGTTTCCCTAAGGACCCCCCACGAGTGCATTCAAACCTTCAATTTCATGCTCTATCTTTGTGACTCTTGTAAACATAAGGTGTGTGATATGAAGAAAGAACCATAAAAATGATTGCAAACAAGTTGGTTGTTCAAATTAGGAGAGTTTGATTGACGGTTCAATTTGAAATTCAAACATTCAATTCAAAATCAAGTCTAGTATTATATTCAAGGCTATTCTTTTTTAAAAWRAATATAGAGAAAATAAAACAACAAATTCATAATAACTTTGAGTTCGTGAAATTGTATCACGGAAAAAATGAGTTATGTCCTTTAAAAATGTCTTTTGGTCAAAAGAATATGTGATTTATGTGGAGTTAGTGTGCAGAACATATATAGAGATGGTGACTTGAGAGGTTTGGAATGGACCAAGTAATGATGAGGTCATAAATATGGTTAGTCTCAAACGTCATAACAAATATGTTTGTTTTCTAGTTTGAAAATTCACATGGGAAGTCCTTGTAATTTACAAGGAAATTGGACTGAAATTATGTCACACGTTGGTTTGAAAGATTGAAATTCTTTTGTTTAATTCCATACAATTTAGGTCACTAATTGGCTTCTTGAATAGTATAAATATGCATGCTTGGTATTTGTGTACTTTCCAAAGCATTGTACATGCACTATAACAGATCACAAGGAATAACACAACATATCATTTCAACAAATCATTTGAAATTAAACATGTTTGTGTATCAAACCTCCTTCCCAACACAAACCAAATCTTGCATGCCTTATCAAGCACTGATGAATGGTAGAGTGACCAATCCAATAAGGTAGCCCCTTTCTCTTTTTCCTTTCTTTTCGGTGCATATTGAAGTAGTGTTAAAGCCAATGTTAGAGCACTGATTTTTGCACTCCAAATTTATTTTCGCACTCCATTTTAGCAATCAGCGATCGTTTTGACGGTTGCTAAAATGCARTGCGGATTTACACTATGGAGTGCGGAAATCACTGCTCACAATGTTATAAATGAGGTTTAATCATAGAGGTCTTGAATACCACCTCTTAAGGTTTTTATCTATTTTAATTATTTGACATCTACAGTTCATTTTTATGTTTGTAAGCATTTTCAAAGGAYTTTTTTATAATATTCTATAATATCATGTGAATAAATTATTATTACAACATTTCATATTATGATAAACTAATACGGAGTAACATTTTTGTTATGCTAGTCATGATTTTTCATAGACACATTCAAAAAACCTACTTGCCATCTCTAAGTATAATAGCTACCTCTTATTTAAATTTTATTATGTTTGTACTTGTGCAGCTCTAGCATAAGATTTAAAACCACCCAGGGTATTGCATGTGGAAAAACGAGACATTTTGGTATTTGCTGTTTCTTTTTATCTTATTTTATTGGGTACTGTATTTTATTAAATCAGTAGGTGGGAACTTATGACTTAATAGTGTTCCTATGTTTGTGATTACTATATTTACATAAGAAGCAATCACAAGCTTGTGGACAAAAGTACCTCGAAATACAAATATGGAGAATTTAAGAGACAATTACTTATTTCCACAGGTACATACATATTTATATACTCTTTTATTTGCTCTCTCCGTTCCACAAGATTCCTATCACTTTATTCTCTCATATGGACGTTTCATGAAATTTCTATCATTGACACTTTATTCTATTTTAAAAATATTATATCAAAATATTAATTTTTTAAATGTGGTGGTCTACCATGTACAACTCATCCTACCACTTGCAATACATTCATATGCATTAAACAATGCAATTTTCTTTGTTTTATCCCCAATTTAAATCTAATTCCACTTCTCATGTTATATTGGTTTCTATATTTTAGATTCAAATAGTGTATGATAGGTTTTTCAAGTAACGGGTGGTGTATGTAATTTGTAATATTTTTTTCTTATAAGGAGTATAATTTATAACTTTTGAATTATGAAGAGAAATTATACTTTTAAGCTAAACGTGATACTATTTTCAGCTAGCGAAGATATTATTCTTTTTTTTTCACCTCAAAATTCAATCCTATCTTAACTAAAAGTCTATACATTGATGTCGATCACCTAAGTGCATACTCTTTTCAATTTTCAATTATTATTTTAGTGATATATCGCATAAAACAATTAATATAACATGCATAGGCCTAATATGCATAATATTATTGTGATGGTTTAATTGACACTAATGATTAGATATGCATGCGAGAGATGGAACATGTAAAGAAGTATCCCCATGCAAAGTTGATTAAGCTAGGCGTAGGCGACACCACACAACCGATYCCACGCACCATATCCTCCGTCATGTCTCAGGTAACCATCTTATACCAATTAGCTTGTATCAAGGGCAGTGCTCATGTCAGACAACTAATTCTAAWCTTCTTAAAATAGAAATTGGGACATCTAAATAAACGGAGAAAGTATATATATTTCAAAATATGTGAAAAAAAATGAAAAATGATTGAGTAACCCTAAGGGTTACCAACCCTCTAAAGTACAAGAGAATAAAATATTATTATATGTGCATTAAATAAGAGAGAGATTATTTATAAAATAAAGTTTTAATATTTTGTTGACCAATGAAAAATCAATATTTGGAGGGTTGTCAACCCTTAAGATCACCCTATCACTCCCCAAAAAAATATAGAGTAAAGTTTCAAAATATTCAGTATTTRTTATTGTGGGAAATTTTGTAATAAATTAGAAAAAAGTTATTGAAGGGAAATTTCTTTACTAGAAAGTGACATGTGTCCTTTATGATTTTTATTATTTTTTTTTTTTTTTGTATAGAGTTAGATACTTCATTCGTATTATAGATACAAGATAGATATAGATTCAATTAAGACTTGCTTCGGTAGTGTGCTATATATATATATAAAAGGGCTTGTACTAACTACTTGTACTCCCTCGATTCCATTAAGATTTTGTCAAATGTATTTTTTTCCTATTAATTAATAAAGAGAAACTTGTAAATAAATTATAATGTATAAGAAATAAATTAGTCATCTTGAATTTTGTTTGATTCGTTTTAATGGGTAGATTATTATTATTCAGTTGGTATAATTTATACGACTATGTAACTAAAGATGTAAACGATATAAAACACGCATTAGAAAGCTTATAAATAGTAACTTGTAGGACCTTGATGGTAAAGAGGGAGTATGTATTTTATTTAGGAATTGTTAATTCTCGCCTCGTTTTACTTAAAATCGCCCCAAAAATTTTGACAAATTTCCAAAAAAAACCTTACCTAGATGTGGAGATTTCGTTTTTTTTTTTTTTAAATTTGATAGACCCTTCAACCAAGATCCAGATGAGAGTCCCATGGGACTCACGTATGAACCAGACGAAGGCTCGATATTATTATTTTTATCAATTAACCCAATTTCGTATCACAAAAAAAAAAAAATTGTCCACGTCTAGCAATCAAACGCACGTCCCATGGGACGTACTTCTACAGTAGACATACGTCCCATGGGACGTACGTAAAATTCAGACGCAAATAAAAAAAAAACCTTACGTTTCCAGTAGTGTCATGCGGCGGCGACGTTGGTTCGGGATCCGTTTCCGACATTCGTCCCAATATTCCGGCGATTACGTGGTGGTGCTAAGCTAAGAGATGAGAGGAGAAGGAGCAATAAGGGTTTTAGAGGACGAAAGGCTAAAATGGGAAAATCAACCACGAAATTGGGGCGAAAGTAAGTAATTTCGGGGCGATGTTTAGTAATCGATATTTTATTTCTTTAGTTGAAAAGTGGAAGCTAATAAGTGCACCMAAAAAGTTGTTATGTGCACATCATTTACTTCCCAAAGTTTGAGTTCTAATTMAAGAGATAGTTGTGCACATAAAAAAAATTTTGGTGCCCATATCAGCTTCCATGAAAGTGGGTAAAAGAAGATAATATTTTTTACAGTAACTAACCTAGTACTCCGTAGGAAATAGATAACGTGTTTCGCTTGATTTTCATTTTTGTTTTTTCATAATTCTCAATTAGAATTTTATTTTTTTGCCAAAGTATTAATTTTTCTTGAAGACTTTTTTTCTAGGCTTTGTTTGGGTGGTTATAAAACATTTTTCAATGTAAAATGATTTTTATARAAAACAATTTACAATACATATTAATTTTAATGAAAACATTTTTCCATTGTTTAGTTGCAAGTTGCAATGTAAAAAAACGATGGAAAATAGGAAAAATAAAAGAGATGCAATGAGATAATAAGAGAGGAGCATACAAGAGGTCGAAAGAAAAATAGTTTTCCTTCATTTTGAAATAAAAATGATTTTCCATCGTTGTAGGGGAAATTTTAATTTACCCTAATAGAAAATATTTTTACACCCTTTGTCTGTCAAATAATGTTAAATTGAAAAAGAGAGAATACTTTTCATAAAACCATTTTATTCCCTRCCAAATAGAGYTTTAATGGTAAATATATTATGCCCCGTTTAGTTGTAAGTAAATGGTGGCAATGAGAATGAATTTGTATGTAAACTGGTGAAAATATATTTCATGTTCATTCCCATGAGAATGGAAATTTCATCCCAAAAGATCCATTTTTCTTCTTAAATTTTCATTTCGACATAAAACCACTCTCCCAAATGTTAATGAGTAATAATGAATACATTTCAATTGAGGAGCAAAATTGTGTTCACATGGAGAAGTTTGGGCAAGATTATCTCGATAGAGAAAAACATGTGAGCAAATTGATTATTCATAGATATTTCTAGTGTTCTTCCCCATTTAAGTTACACTATAAATGCATTCTAATTTCCACTTTTAAGTCTCAATAATCAAACGGATCATTAAGGTCAAAGAGAGTAGTTATAACCAAACGAGCCAGAAAAGATGAAAATAATAACATTCAAATCACATACTCTATCTTATCGTACCTAGTTAGTGTGTATATATCATTTTAATCTATTTTAATGAATGATACATTATTATGGAAAATAATAACATTAAAATCACTTGCTAGAATTGTATCTAGTCGGATTAGGGATGCAAACGGGACGGGGGTGGGTATTGCATTTCCAATCCCCATCCCATCCCCATCCCCATCTAATAATTCAATCCTCATCCTCGTCCTCGTCCTCGTCCCCGTCGTGGATATAAATTTGATCCATCCTCATCCCTGTCCCGATGGGTATGTACTTAAAACTATCTTCGCCCCATCACCTATATGGGTATCCATCCCCGTCTAATAATACCCATTGTACCCGCTCCATCACCCGTCAAATCATATCAAATACCCATTGTACCCGCCCCATCAACTATATGGGTATTCGCCCCGTCTAATACTCTAATTTCTTTGAATAATTGAAAAATACAAAAAGTCAAACTAGAAACACGATTCGACGAATGAAATAAAATTTTTACGGAGTAAATTGCTTTTGTATAATGCGTTTTCTTGATTAATATAAAAAAAAACCTTAATTTTATAAAGCCTTCAAGTTTAGTACACAGTACAAATATACAATAATAGTATAACACATTAATACATACTCCCTCCGTAACGAAAAACTTTCAACATTTGTATTAGCACACTTTCCAATGTAAAATAAGATAATTGTGGGTTAGGTAGGATATTAGTGTAGTGGTCCCCAAAAAATGTAGTATAACTGTGGTTTAGATTGAATATTAGTATAGTGGTCCCCAAAAAAATAACATAATTGTAGGTTAGGTGAGATATTTGTATTAAAAATTTACCAAATGAGAAATGTTGTACAATTGTTGAAAGTTTTTTGTTACACCCAAATATCGAAAGTGTTGAAAGTTTTTCGTTACGGRGAAAGTACAATTTTAGCCAATTAATACATAGTGCATGTGGCGAGGATGGGGCAGAAATGGGGTAGATATTGCCTAAAAACCATTCCCATCCCCATCCCCGTCGTGGGTATAATTCCCGCCCCACCACCCATCAAACCAAGACCCATCCCCACCCYGATAGAGCGTGAATGAGACGGATCTCCTATTTGACCTGCCCCGCTTGCACCCCTAAGTCGGAGTATATCATGTTATTATTTTCAACTATTTTAATGAATGTCGCAGTATTATGTTTTACATGTTGGTATACTCTACCAATAATAATGTGAACATATCGCCGTCCAACTAAATTCTTGGAATGTCAATTGTTTTTTTGGGTAGAAGTTGAATTATCAATTTTTTTATTTTTTCTTGCTGGCGGACAGTTTATTCCGGTGAAGATTTTGCACACCCTTCTATATTGAAATAACCTGATTCTTTTTCCCCCTTTTATCAGGTGTCTACTTATATGTCATAGAGTATCTAACATATTGTTAAGTCTCAACCATCAACATACATACCATTTTGATTTAAAGGGTCCACTGACACAATGTTTGGAGGAGTAACAAAATTAGAAAACTTTGTATGGAACCCACAACGAACCAAGCTAAGTTTACGAATTATTTTATGAAGTAACGCTATGCCACTAAAGATTGATAATCAAGATAGGTGTAAATGTGTAATTACTTTGAAAGTAGGTTTAACAAGTATGTCATTGTTKAAATGTCTAAGGTTTGTATACACTATTTAATCATGTGAACATATCAATTTTTTGTCATTTTCAGTATGCACAAGCATTATCTACCGTTGAAGGTTACAGCGGATACGGAGCGGAACAAGGAAATTCAGTATGATCTCCTACACCTCTCAACAACTTTATATAATTAAAACTTACAAACTAGAGGTGTCAATTTCTAACACGACTTTGAAAAATCCAAATAATTTGAACCCTAAATAGTGGATTTTGACAATTTTTTGAGTTTGACTCGTTTAAACTCATATTTTCAAATGACTTAGCCTATCTCATTAGTAATAAACCAAATCTTATAATATGATGATATTTAGTATTTGTTATTGACTAGTAGAAGCATGACAATAGTATGATTGCTAGCAATAAGATGTTGATTTCTCAACAATTTCTAAATAGGGATTTATGAAAGTCAAAACCTTAAATCGGATAATTGTTGGAATATCCAAATGTTGACTATAGTTTTGGTTGTAGACCCTTGAAGTACATGCGTCAAATGCTGTAAAAGGTCTCCGACCAATCATATAAGATGGTTATTTACTTGTTTTAATTAGAATAATTGAACACATCAGATTGAATATTCAATTTGACTAAAATCATGTATTATCTATCTATCATAAATATAAATAATTTTTTGTTATAAACAAATTTACAAATAAATTTAATAAATCATGTATCGCACAAACATTAATCTAGTTCATTAATCTAGTCGGGTTTGACAATTGGCAAATCGCAACCCTTTTTGATGCTTTAATCTTGTGGATAATTCATAATTGCAGGAGTTAAGGAAGGCAATAGCTGAAACATTATACACAAATACAGCTATACAAAGTAGTGAAATCTTTATATCAGATGGGGCCCAATGTGACATTGCTCGCCTTCAGGTAACTAGTTGCTTCTATATTTTAGGTTTGGATTCTTTGGAATTTTAATTCTATAGATTTCAACAAATCCAAACCCTTCTAAAATACAAAATCAAAAATATTAATGCATAAATTTAAAAATTAAAGTATAATAAAAATATTTAAAAAATAGCACTCTCACAACTCTACAACTTTATTATTTTTCAACTCTAAAGGATCCCAACTACTATATGTAATGCTTTATACATACTTGGCTAACTGATATTTGCACTCCTCCAAACAAATCCGCACTCTGTTTTTTTTAATAACACCGCGTTGTTATATGACTTTATACGAGAAAGGGAGTTTGAATTTAAAGCAGTGTGAAGTACGAAAATCACTTGTCTCTTGTCTGTATTTGGTATTATTCCTCTATAATGTAGTGATTTCATTAAGTATTTTGCGCTTAATTTGAGGTAGAGATTTGAAGGTGTACACTAGCACATTGATTAAATTAGTTTATGAGTACTCGTAGTAAACTTTAATCTCATTCTTTAATTTCTTACTCCCACCGTTCCGATTTATTTTTTACATTTGTAGAATTGCACGTCAATTAAGAGAAATTAGTATTTCGATAAATTATGTTAGTATTTCTTGGAAGTTGTATTATTCTTTTAATTTGTTTGAGATGTATGCAAAAAAAAAATAAAGTAAATCTTTTTATATTTAAAAATGAGGGGATGAGATAAGTTTGGGTGGAAAATCAAGAATGATGAGTAAATAAATAAGGGGTAATATTAATTATTCTAGGGGTAAAAGTAACATTAATGGGTAAAAAAGTAAARTRTGAAAAAGGAAATGTAAAGAATAAAAAGGAACACCCAAAAAAGGAAACGTAAAAAACAAACTGGAACGGAGGGATTATATCAAAATAAAATAAAAATTGGATTACTTTAGTACTTTATACTCCGTACCTTCAATTCCTTCTTTAAATAGGAAAAATATTTTACTCCCTGTGGTCCAAAATGTTTTATGTATTTATTATTTGTGGAAAAAAATAGCAATAATTTTATTGTGATGTGAGTAAGGTCAAAAGGCAATAATTAATTGGAGAAAGAGTACGTAAATGAGGAAAAGTAAGGAAAAATAGTCCTTCCATCCCATTCAAAATGGATAAAAACATGTCCAAAATGAAATAAAACACAACGCACAAATAAATCATTAAGGAACAATCAAATAGGGAAAGTGCACAAATCATTATGGAAGGGAGGGAGTGATTGAAATCATTACGTTACTAAATAATTATTTTATTAATCTCTATTGTATAAATGGTGGGGGAGGAAGATGGTATATCCCCTATGAAATGTTGAACATACCTTTAATGTTTTAAATTACAATTTTAAAAAATTAATATTCTCTTTTTACTTCCAAATTGTCGATTTGCTATACATATAAAGTAAGTTTAAAATGGTATTGCATTTGAACTTTTAACTAGTACTATGTAAATTAGAGTAATTTTCTCTTCCTACTATCTCTATTACATACGATAAGGGGGAGAAATGGTGTCCCCCATCTTAAATTACTATATTACCCTTTCAAGTGAAGAAATTACTTAAAATCAACATATGAACATTCCTAAAATAATTTCAATCAACTTTAATCATACATATACAAGAAAGTCAATATAATTATTTACATACAATCAATAAATATCAAACAAACAATAAGACAACTTTTTAAATGAAACACTTATAATCAAAAATTACAATTCAAAAGTTCAAATTAATCATTACAATCAAGAAGTTAATTCATGAAATAGAAAATCAATAATTTCAAAAAGAAAAAAACTAATTACAATTCATCTTCAATCATAACGATTCAATCATTAATTTCAAAATATCAACATTTTATGTAAACAAAACATGTTTATTATTTAATAAAATTATTAAATTTGATGTTGTTGCATGCAATGCGTGCATCAAAGAACTAGTACAAACAATGTTAAAATCAAACATGCATAACAAGTAACTCCAATAAAAAGAAATGACTGACAAAATAAGATATTGACATAGTTAGAATTTCATATTAGTTGTACCAATCAATTATATTTTGACACTTAAAGTTATTATTATTCATCAAATAATATTATTTCAAGACAATATTTTTTCGAATGTTATACTTCTTTCTCTGATCTTAACAATTTCATATTAACAGTTATAATAGTTATATTTCTAACACTTAAGATTAATTATATTCGTTAATTTATATTATTTGACACACTATTTTTTTAACGTTATATTCTTTTCTCTTAAAATATTTCATATTTCAAAACCATAGATGAACAGCTAAATAAACAAACGAATTAATGACAAAAGAAAATATAAAAAATTTAATAAAAAATTATTTTTTGAACAGATATGTATTGTGTGCAAAAAATACTACTGGTAGTTTGTATCTATACCAACCCCCGTACTTAATTACTTATGATTTTAATTTTGTGGATTTCACTTGTATATAGATGCTACTGGGATCCGGTATAAGCATTGCTGTCCAAGACCCTACATTTCCGGTAAACTCCACTATAAAACTCTGCTACTCTGTCACTCATTTTACGTGATTAAGACTCCGTTTGTTTCGAAGGAAAACAATTTTCATGAAAAATCATTTTCTAGGAAAAACAATTTTCAATGAAAAAATATTAACTTTAAAAAAATTTCCTATGTTTGATTAGAGGAAAAATTATGAAGGAAATGAAAAATGAAATAGAAATGAAGAAAGAATGGAAGAATGAATAAGGAAGAAGTAAGAAGTAAACTAAGCTAGAATTTGTGACATTCCTTTCTGCAAAAGTAAAATGATTTTCCTTTTTTCAAAGTGATGTTTTCCATTTTGAGGAAAATGATTTTTTATCCCTTTCTAAAACAAACAAATAAAAATTAAAAAAAATAAAAAATCATTTTTCAGAAAATTATTTTTAATCAAAACAAACGAAGCCTAACTTTAATAATTAAGTGACCTTAGTTGATTTATTTTCCCTTCCCTTATCACAACAGAAGAATACTCCGTATATACTTCGTAGTTGAAGTAATCAATTCAATATTGATATTCTGTTGTAAGAAGTACTTTATTGGTTAGTCCCTCCACATTTACAACATTTATTTCAACGTGTCTCAAAAAAAATATAAAAGTATATACTTTCTTCATATCAAATTAAACGTAACAAATCAAATTTCACGCATTTTGATGTTGAGATTAACAATGTAAATGAACAAATTACTCAAAATAATTTTAACACAAGAAAATTATAATCTCATTCTTCATTGTGTTAAAATTATTTTGAATAATTTGTTTATTTACATTGTTAAAAAATCTCAAGCTCGGAATGCGTGAAATTTGRTTTGTTGCGTTTAATTTGATACGGAGGAAGTAACAATGATTAAATTTAGGCAAAGTCTAATGCATGTGCATCGGATGCACAATAACTTTATTGTGCACCAAATTAAAGTGACCCTTTTGATCAATGTAATAACTCTTTTGATCAATATATTGACCCTTATCATTTATTACTCCGTACTATATTGATGTAAAGTGAATAATGGATAACTATATAGACAAAAAGGGCTATTATATTTTTGATTCACAATAAATTTATCTTGCATCTGGTGCGTACAATAACTTYTCTTAAATTTATGCTTCCATGCACGAGTAACTATTTTTTTACTCTATGTTCAACGGTAATATTTGGGTTTATTCTATTCAACTTATTTTTACTTATCTCAACTTTTTTTTTTTCAGATCTGAACTTATATATTTTTCTGAACTACTTTTCTTTTTTATATGAAGTTGTTTTTTGAGAGCAAAAAATAATAAATTTGTTCTTTTCAATTTATCTAAACTTATTTTCTCAGAACATACTCTTTACATATGTTTTTTTTAAAGATACTAGAAGAGAGAGTTAAAACACGTTTTTTTTTTGTTAAATATGAAAATATAGTTTTTTAATATTTACTTTGTATGAAATTTAGTATAAGATATTAAAGTTTAAACGTGTACATTTAAAACTGTGCAAAAATATATGTAAAGAATAACGAAGCGGAGATTAGGGCTGTTCAAAACCGGATATCGGAAAAATTCCGATCCGAATTTTCGGATATCCGAATTTTTCGAAAATCTATTTTTTTTTTATTCCGATTCCGATCCGAATAATCCGGATTTCTGAATTTTCGGATATTCGAAAAAATCGGATCGGAAAAGCGGATATCTGAATCCGGTTTGAAGCTTAATATTGCGTGACTTTAATGTTAATTTTTAATTAAAATCCAATCATTTTGGCTCAATATCCAATTTTCCGAATTTAAAAACCAGATATCCGAATTTAAAAACCGAATATCCGTTCCGATTTTCGAATTTAAAAGCCTAATTTTACATATAATTCAGAAATTCGGATATCCGATTTTTAAATTCGGCATTCCAGATCCGACCCGATTTTCCGAATTTAAAAAAGGATATCCAATCCAGTTTTCCGAATTTAAATAAACCGGATCGGAAATCCGTATTTTCGGAAAAAAAAACCGTATATCGTATCGGAATATCGGAATTAGAAATTTCTGCATAGCCCTAGCGGAGATAGTGCTCCCTCCGTTCCAGTTTAATCTTTACGTTTGTTTTTTAGGATACAAGGAGTGATAAAGTTTAAAAATGAAAAAATGTTTATATTCGGAGTACATAAATAAGAATATATTCATATTGGATCTTGTTAGATTCTTCTAAATGTATATGTAGTTTTTATAAATTTAAACATATGCATTATTAAAAACTCAAGAAAAAGTAAATGTCAAAAAAATAAGAGAAATGATACACAYACACTAAGTGTATGTATAAACAAAATAYACTGGCCAACAGGAATGGAGAAATGAGCCAATGAGGGAGAATGTCGGCCATTAGAGGGACCATTAGTGGGGTGAAATTTATGGGGACTAATAAAAGGGGAGTATTAGGAGAGTGTATGTGGAGTTAGTGTATGTGAAGGCTACATATATACACTAACGCCCCGTTTGGTTATTGGGACTAAATGGTGGGAATGGTAATGAATTTTTAGTGTAATTTAAATAGAGAAAAACTCTTAAAATCTCTATGGGGAATGAAGTTGGTCACAACTTTATTTCAATGGGAAACAATCTTAGTTCAAATTTATGTTTTCCTCTCCATGGAGACACAATTTTACCACTTGAGAGAGTGGTATTGGGTGAGAATAAGAATTTAAGAAGAAAAATAGAGTTTTTGGGATAAAATTACATTACCATGAGAATGAACATGAGATTTCTTTCCAAATTTACATACAAATCCATTCCATTACTACCATTTACTATCAACAACCAAATAAGTCGTAAGTGTATGTGTAGCCTTATTCAAAAAATAAACAARAACTGATGGAGTAATAAATAACTCGATCAAATGGATAAACGATTATACGAAGTATTAAAGTTTAAGCTTCTAGACACTTAGATTTATTTCTAATTCACACTGGTGTATATATTTATTTGTACTTTGTAGATAAAATAGCTCAAGTTTAATAATGTTATACTTAGGAATGTAATATATTGAACTAGATAATTCCCGAGCAAATRCTCGATTTTAAATACTCTCTAATATATGTATAGAGTAATACTCTTACATAAAATATTTTTGTAACCTAAATAAACATAAATCATTTTTGTTAATTTTAAAAATAAATTTATTTAAAATTTAAATTATACTTATGGCAAAAATTCTAATAATAGATTAACTGATCTTATTGATAGTTTAAAAATAATTTAAAGCATAATTCTTATCTTGTAGTCATTAATTATTTGCATGTTTTTTATGTAATCATTTATTACGTAAAAATTGGAGGGAATTTTGGGAGGGAAAAGGAAAGTAGTGGGGATTGCTTTAGTAATAGATTATAGATTATAGATTATAGATGTTGTTGAATTTGGCAGGCATATGTAGATTCAAGTGTTATAATAGGGCAAGCAGGCCCATTTCAAGAAGGAACAGGAAAGTACAACAGCATTGTGTACATGAGTTGTGGTCCTGAAAACAGTTTCTTTCCAGATTTAACGAAAACACCCAGAACAGATGTCATATTCTTTTGTTCTCCAAATAATCCAACTGGTTATGCTGCTTCTCGACAAGAACTAGAACAACTTGTTGAATTTGCAAAGAAAAATGGCTCAATCATCATTTATGATTCTGCCTATGCATCCTACATATCCGATGAGAGCCCGAAATCGATTTTCGAAATTGCTGGTGCTGAGGAGGTATGTTATAAAAAAAACTTACTATGCAATAATGTCTTTACGTCTTAGAAATAACTTTTGTTCATGCCGTGACACAAGGAATTGAACTAAGTTTTACGTTGGTTGTCGCTCATGTATTCCAACCCTTCTGATCTTGAAATAAACTTCTGACTTATGGTCTTAATTGATTATCGTTTAAGAAACAACTTTATAAATTTTTCTGTTAGGTTTAATGTATGTGACCTTAATATATAGAAAATATTAGCTAAAACAACATCATTATTTGACAGAAATGAAGGAAAATATTTGACAGAAACTTTGACCAGTATTAGTTCCGCTCCATTTGCAATAATGTAATTGTTAAGATTCAAGAATGTTGTTTATTGATTCACCTAACCTATGGCCTCTTATACTTGGTGGTTCATGAATCATGGTTTATTTTCTACACCAAGTAAATAATTCAAGGTACTTGTATATGATATATGGATATGGAAGTATGGAACCACAGTAATAGTTTGTTAACATTTGAATTTAAGGCTACATTTGATAGAATGTAAAACATTTTTCATCAAAAATGTTTTCTTTTATTTTCAAATTTTACATTGTTTGAAAAATAAGAGAAAAAAATTACAAACCATAAGTATACATTAATTAAATAGTTAATAGTATAATTGTAAAATGTGTCTACTGCCGGAAGGTTAAAATCATATTTAAATATAATAAAAGTAGTTGATAAAATAAAAATGACTTATGGTGGAAAAAAAATCAATCTATCGATTGATTAACAAACTCAAAAAATAAGTAAAAAGTCACGAAATAAAGAAAAGAAATAGTTGGATCTAGTGGTGAAAAAATATAACATATATTTCTTTATATATTATCTATCAACCTTACATAATCCAAAAATAGCTCAATTTATTGGTAGATATAATTGGAATGTTTTAAAYTTTTCTCTTTTTGAATTTTGAATTGTGGTTGTTTTAATTTGGTAATTAATTAATAAGTGTAAATTAACTTCTCAAATTTAACCTCATCTTCTAATATAAACGGAAGCCGGGAGCGAAGATGATGTCCCCCCTTCTAAAACCAAAATACCTTAATGAATTCATGATTAAAAAAAAATCACAAAAGAAAAAAAAAATAAAACCCTTTCCATTTTCAAATTTTCATATTAAAAGAAACAAGTTAAATATCGCATAGCATAAATATCATTAAGGATAATTTAATCTCTTTTTGAAATACACATAAAATATCTATTTACCCTTAATGAATGTTTTTATTACTTCGTTGTTTGACCAATTAAAAAAAACTCTGCATGACTATGCAATGTATATTTATTAATGAACATTTAAATCAATACAATAACATCACTTAAAAAAGATGAATAATGATTTTTTTAAAACTTTATTTTATATTATTACTTATGAAAATAGAGTCAAGTAGTAAACTTTATCATGGTTATACTTATCACAACATTATTTAATTTGTAATAACGTACGATTAATTATTACAAAAATAATTAATTTTGAATAGTAATTATAATTTGCACCATTAATGCACACAATATCATTACGTCATTTTAGTAGAAATGGTGTCTCCCTTCACAAATACAATTCTACTCTTCTAAAAGAACAATTTACATATATAGCAAAATCACAATTAATAATAGCATATCATTCAAAAATAAAAAGATTCTACGGAGTATATTTGCATTTAATTGACCAACAAAAATAAAAACCAAAAACTTATAAGGCATCAATTGCCAAACTAAATACACTTAATTCTTAATCCAATAAGCCAATTTGAGCCGCCTAAATATATTTTAAATTGCCGATGAAGATCAATAGAACGAAATAAGATAAATTATTGAATGCATGAAAAAATGAAAAATATATGTTAAGTAATATCGATATTTTAGCACATATATAAAAAGTTTGATTTTTCTCATTCATATTTAGATATTTTTCGTTGAGGAAAAGAAAAACGAGAGAAAAACAAAAATTTAATTAAAGACTGCATAATTAAATATGCGAAAGTAAACAGACTTAGTATTTCTCGCACGCTTTGCACGCATTAGCGTGCTAATAAACTTAGGTGTAAATTAAAAAGATTAGAAAAGATAGTAAAATATGTGGGAAATTTCATACGACACCGCCAGCCACAACCTCCACCCCATCACTAGATAATAAGAAATGAATTGCCAAGAAAAAAAAAAAATTCAAAGAAGAAGAGCAGATAAGGTTAACACGTTTTTTCATTTTAACCAATAATCAAAAATTGTGAGATTTATAATGCCTAAGACCACATATCAAGTGTTTCTTGGTATTTGTTTTAACTATTTATTATTTTTTTTTTAAAAAAATAAGTTCATAGGATAAAGAAAAAAAGCTTCACATCAAAAATTACTTCCTTTCTACGTTTTTTTATGCCCATTGTTAATAAATTCGGAAAACCGCAGAATAAAATTTGAGTGTAATTATTGAGCGTGTCATTAATGGATATATTAATAATTGTGAAGTGGCCAAAAAGAGATGAAGAGATTAAATAAAGTTATTGGTGAATTAATGAAGTAAGTGGAAAAAATATTTGGTCCCCACAAAAAGACGTGAATTGAAGAGGAGATAGATGACATAATAAGTGTGAGTCCCCAATTCAACAAAGGAAAAAAGAAGGATGATCATCTTTTGAGAAATTCCCTAAGATGAACAATGAGTGCAACTTAAAAAAAACTGAAGAAGAGTATATAAGTTCAGTTCAAAAAGAAAGTATAGAAAGAAACAAACTTATTAATTTTCCTCTCCACACACAACATCTAAAAAATGAAGATAAGTTCATTTAGAAAAATAATAAGTTCCTAATAATGTTCGATCAGAAAAAATTAAATCAAGAGAAATAAAATATTGTGAATGAACAACTTTATCATTGATTGTTATGA
Source organism: Bassia scoparia (assembly GCA_008642245.1). Lineage (NCBI taxonomy): Eukaryota > Viridiplantae > Streptophyta > Magnoliopsida > Caryophyllales > Amaranthaceae > Bassia > Bassia scoparia. The sequence goes on from SNQN01003163.1 coordinate 24,593, forward strand.
TACAGGAAATTTAATCTAGTGAAGTTTAAATCAAGGGTTATACTTTATAGAGAGGAATATTAGAGAGAAATTGATATTGAGAGAGTTGAAAAGAGGAGGAAATGGGAGTTAATAAAAGGAAAAGAGTGGCAAGTATAGAGATGGCAAGTGGTAAAGGGCCTGGCCCGGATGCCGAGGTCCAATCCATTTTTGACGGATTTGGATCCTAATTTAGGTAGCCTATGGATTCGGCGTAGCATATGGATCCTATTTTCAAAAAACGGTATGGACGGGTCTTCCTCTAGGACCCTTCGTCCAGGATCCGTTTACCCATTTTTAAAAAAAATAATAAAAATGAGGTATAATATAATACACTGAAGAATGTTATTAATCCATTATTTTAAGAATTTGACTCAAAACTAATTCGACTCTAAATCAAGTATTATTTGTCTTTGAAACTTTGTTTTCTCGTACGTTTTAATGACTTAAATAGTTTAATCTGTACTGATTGCTGTCAAATCATGATATATAGGCAGACTTAAGGAACGATATATGTTGTTTAGGAATTTTATCGAAATTTGTTCATATTTTGTTATTTCATTGAAAAAAAAAATTAAGAAAGGATCCATTAGGCCCAATCATAGGATCCAGACGGATCTGTGATCCGGGTCCTAAAACTAGGACCTGATGGATCCGGTAGTATCTGATCTCTTGCCTCTAAAAACGGTAGCCGTGTCTGAGATCCTAGACCCTCCCGGATCCAATCCATTGCCTGAAATCTACTACAGTCAATTATGAAATCAAGTTAGGTCAAAGGTGAATTATTTCAGTCAACATTGGAAAAAGATCACAAGATTCCTACTTGCAAACTTTTTTATTGGTCCCTTTTTGCATAATTTTCTTTGAAAGGTCATTTCTTACAAAATAAAAGGTTTTTAAAAGGCTTTTTCTAACAAAATGTCCATAATAATTTTACAATTTACTTAGATACATAGCTAATTGATAACAAGCAATAACTTTAATCTGTAGTTCTATAATCAGAGAGTTGTGTTTAAACATTGTTCATATATACTATGATTGCTTTTGACTTTGACTAAAAATGACAGGTTGCAATAGAAGTGTCTTCTTTCTCAAAATTTGCCGGATTTACAGGAGTGAGATTGGGATGGACAGTAGTTCCCAAAGATTTATGTTATTCAAATGGATTCCCGGTTATAGAAGATTACAACCGAATTGTATGCACTTGTTTTAACGGTGCCTCAAATGTTGCTCAAGCTGGTGGACTAGCTTGCCTTTCCCCTCATGGTTACAAGGTTTCTTTCTTTGCCTTTTTTTTTTCTCTAAATAACATTATGTTCAAGTAAAATTATACTTTCCTGAAATACACAAGATAAACTCTTACTGAAAACTATATGGTCGATTATTTCACCTTTTAAAAAAAGGTTCTTGTCTAGTTTTTGTTTCATATACTCAAATGGTCTATTATACTTCTTCCATTATTTTTAATTAGATGCATCATTGTCYGTTTAGAGAAATTTCCCGAAAGATGCACCGTTTTTCTTTTTCCATTTTTGGATTGACGACCACACTTAAAATATTCATTAATCTCTCTTCAATCATTTTTTTGTGRGGATCACTTAACTTTTTCTACTTCATTAAAATATTCATCAATAAAGTTACTTTAAGTCTTTAACCCATTTTATCTCTTTTTTGGACTCCACTTACATTATTAAAATACCCATCAATGCACCTCATCAATTGACCAACTTTTGCCTCGATTTCAAAATTTACACAWTGGAGCATCTAATAAAAAACGGAATGGGAGAGAAAGATAGTCTGCCCCTATAGAAAGACTAAATTTCCCTCACTGAATTCCAAATAAATCCGCTCCCAAAAAACTTAGTCGCCCTTAATGAATTATTTTATATAAATACAAGAGAACAAAATTTAATTTTTTTTTTTTTTATTTCTAATTTGTCATACTAAACAAGTTCAATACAATATGATAGTTTATGCATCAAATGTCTTAATTTTTAATCAAGCGCTTAAACTTTGATAATATATTTACTACAAAATCTCTTTAGGCACATTGGGTGACCCATTCTAGTGACTTTTATTAGTAAACTAATAATAAATTTATTAAAACAACGAAATCATAACAATTTGATTTAAATTTTTTTAATAATTAGTGACCTTTTTATTTTGATAGCCACCTTGCCCACCTACATATAATGACTTATGTTATTTACATTAGTACTCTAGGGGTATTTTAAACTTATTTTCGTGGGTAAAAATAAGTTCAGTTTGGTAGTATGATGTGTAAACTAATGTGGAAATTCGTTCACAAATAGGATTAAGTGAGCAGAATGTGTTTAGAAATATTTCTCACAAACAATGGAATAAAAACAAGTAAGGGATAGTAACCAATTCAGAGTTGATCATCCTTCCCTTCTTCGAAAAATTCGCCCTAAGTATTCTTATCATCAATCATCTTTGGTTATAAGGGCAAGACTCTCTCCCACAATTTGATAACATTGATGTTTTCAGAACAACTCCTCGCTTGAGTGAGCCATTACTACCCATCAAAATCCACTCTCATAGCCATGCTAACTTAGCGCGGTTCTGGTCCTCATCCTATCATCACGATAAATACTCGAACCCATACAGAAGCAGACCTAAAGGAACAATTTCTTTACCTTTGAGTTAGTAGGAAGTGCTCGACACAGCATTCCTCATGTTAAATCCCAACACTAAGTCACCAATCTTCTTGAAAGTTCTCTACACATTCTTGACCCTTTTTGTTGATATCTTGATTCTTGTAAGTCTCATTGCTTTCTCATGTTCTTTCTCTACTCCTTGTGGATTTGATCCATGAATTCTACTTGCTCCTTTGCACTCCATTAACGAACTTGTTTTAGTGAACTATGGGTCAATAGGAGCATAGGGATTGTATAACCATATACTACTTCAAAAGGAGAATACTTTGTGAGTAGCACGTAGGGTTTCTGGGTAAGCAAACTTCTCTGCAGCCATGCTTTTTGTAAGTATGAAGCAATGCATCAACCATTGAAAACATCCCAAATTCCGTTTATGATGTCTATTGTGAACTTACCAATCAAGAGTTAACGTCGTACCATATGAGATGAACCGTATAATCCCTGAATCACGCGACCATCGGTGACTTGGCCCACTCTAATATATGAGGTATGATGTGTAAACGATAGAAAAAACATGATCGAACATCTGCATGTGAGTTAAGCCCACATCAGAACAGCTCTAAGACAAGATGTTGGTCCAAAAATATGCAATGCTGGTAGAACTTTGTGTCATCGATCATGAAAATCCAGATCTATGTTCTTGGAATACGCCATGAAATGACTGAATGCTTAACGACTACTCATCAAGAATGCATAAAGCTAGCCAACTTTTCGCGAGTTGCTATCTTTCAAGAATTTAATGACAAGGACATGAATACGAGGACCAAATACTTTGCGATGAAATTTAGAGGGTCGAACAATCACCGACCACACTTCCATAGATAAATCCTTACCTCGTTTGAGTTCTAGTGAACAGACCGCCATAGATGAGATTTGCATTAGCTAAAGTCTTTTGCCCTAAACCAGTACTTTTCTGGAGCTATTGGCAGAATGGAGCAGTGTAAAATAGACCCATTGATAAACACAATGCATTTATTGCTCCTCTCGATACTAATGACAGACAATAGGGCAGCCAATACGGGTAGAGACAGTGACCACATACAACTGATAGTCTCTGCGCTGCAGTAGTGGTAGCAGCACTAAAAGAGGAACAATTTTGTCTAGCCATAATAACTATACATATGAAGACTCTGTGATGAGACAGCTTATGACGGTCCAATAGTCTTCGCAGTCTGAAACGTCCAAATATTAGAAGATTCCAACAAGAGCAACCTTCAACGTGCCTCAGTTATGATATTCGAACCTAACAGCTTCGAATTGGACATTTAGATTGATGCCTTAATTCATATTTCCCTTAAAATAGAAAATCTATGTTTGTTAAGGTAGAACAAATATAGAAACCAAGTGTATAGAGCTCCATGTCACGGCAACCTATTCCAGAAATCTTAGCATGTATTTGAAATCTCTTCATTCTGTCTTGTTAATTTACTCCTATCAATCGGAATCCCAATAAGGACCTTGCTTTCCACCACAATGCCACAAAGTGTTAAGAAGTCAGCCCCTCCTTAATATAGCAATCACGCTTTTAATAACATTTGGTGACCTGTGCACGACTTTTGTTCTTATTTGTGTAGAGAAAGGTTAAAATGTTAGTATACAAGATTGTCTTCCCACCACTTTTCGGCATCAGGGTCTAGTAAAGTCAACTTCTATTTCAGACACATGTTAGCTGAAACCTCAAATGACCTCGCCAAGAGAATCGCAAATGCTAGCAGTATATGCTAATGAATGAGCCAAGATCTTGTCTACTTTGTTCTCTGAATAGCTTGATTAAGTTCCCTTCCATGACTCATGAAGTTACTAATTACGTCAAAGTCTGATGAGACAGAACGCAAGCCTCAATAGTAGAGTTCTTAGTAGACCCATCGCTTCTCTAAAGCAGGAAACAATACTTACCAAGAGGGCATAGAACTCTTATGTACATAGGAGTGGAAATTCAGTTGACTATGTGCTCGCCTACCTAAAATTCTCACTGAAAGAAGTTATTAGAGCAGTTATGGGACACCGTCTCCCTTGAATCAAATAGTGCACAAATGTGCTTAAGTCCCACATTTCATACCGTTCACAACAACGAAGCTTCAAAATGGCATTTTGCAAAAAAATACATGGAGAACTGAACGTCTCAAGAATCTTTCTGGTGTAGGGGGTTTGCCACTATTCATTACGTCTTGGATTGAGCACTTCGGACAGTCTGAATTCACGAAACTGATGTCATGCCTTTTCGAGCTTGAGGAGTATCACGGTCAAATGAAGACACGACACATCTAGCTTTGTGCCATTACTCGAGCTGGAAGCGGAGCTGTTTTGATGTGGAAGCCAATTGGAGTGCTGCTGAATTTCGAAGATAATCATCCCCAATATTTAAAGATGAGGGCTTAAGTGCATATGTACGACTCAAGATCTGGAGCGCACCTTGCAGGCATGAATGAAGTAGTGTTCATGTGACCTATACGCCCCTATGTGATTATTGCTATGAATACTAGCCACCCTTCTTGCCAAAATACAGGACTTACGACGAACTACTATGATTATCATAGACATCCCTGGAAAATAATGATAACCCGAAGAGGAAAACCAGTAACACTGCACATCAAAGATTCCGAATAAATCAATTTTTCAAGTTTCGCCAACAACCTTACTAATTGTATCGTTCTAAAAAGACTTTGACAACCTGTCATAGAAAGACAAATTGTTACACAATAAATGACTATCATCTCCATTCTTGCGTAATAAAATGTCCAAAGATTTCAGTGTTACAAGAAACTATATGCCACCATATGTGAGCTATTCGGCACCTAAGAATGACATGGATATTCAAAATTGTCCTATGTTCATAGAACTCCAAACCTTCATTAGTATAAGATACTGATATAGGCTGTAAAGACTCGTAGAATTGGCTTAAACAGTCCATAATGCGATAAACAGAGAACTTAAGCGATAGACAACGCCGACTCTCGAAATTTAGCAAGTAATAGCCTGTGATCATGGTTTGATAGGAGTCAGATCTCTTCTGTATAAGTAATTTTTCCCATGTCAACACTTTCTACATACAATAATCGAGGAAGAATGCCATGGAGTGGTATCCACTCCTTTAGTCAACCTTGGAAAAGATGTTGGAACCACTCAACTACGATGCTCAGACAATATTTATCGATACAAGCACTTGCTGAGGATAGGTGGACACTGAAAAGGGTGTTAAGATCTTGATTCGTAAAGTTGTTAACAACCCCACTATTAATACACAACGCCATGTACCATCCTTTAGGCACCAAAAAGAGCAGAACAGGCACAAGGACTCATAACTCACGCACATACCCCATACTCATCATTCTTCTATTAGCCTACATACCAATCTTCTATCCAGTATTGCGATAGAGCTCACATATAGTCTATTACACCATCCTGGCTCCACAGTGAGAAACATTTTTACAATCAATACCTCTAAGTGGTGCCCTGCGTTTGATTTTTGTATTGCGAGCGAAAGCGAGGCTAAAGGAAAATCAACTTTCACCAGTGATAGCAAGCTTCTCCATTTGTATAGTGAGTTCAATTCAACCCCTTTACATATTGGAGTATGAGTAATAGAAGCCTTATAGCAAACTTAGGGAAAAGATTCCATTGTAGGGAGATAAAAATCGAGACTACAAAGTCTTTTCTTATCTCAAAAATTTGCGCCTAAACAATCTAGATATACGTGTGTCTTTTGACCTCCCAACAAAACTGTTCATGGACTCTTTAGAATACAACAAATACAAACTCTATTTTCAGGATACTAGACGTCATCAAATCTTTCTCGCGTATGTCAATTGAATTCTACGTTCGACAGAGATAATGCATATGATACTCGCCCTGTATAGATTGTATTGTTAAACATCTGATTGATGTGGCTACACGTATCTATCAATTTGAAAAAGAGGCAAGCAACCCAGTGTGATACTGACATGTGGCTATGGATATATGGATCTTTGAATGCATAGGGAATTGCTAAATATTGTCCTACTGATTCGTTGACATCTTTTGAAAATGAAATATAGTCTAGATGACACGATTTATTTTTAAGTTTTTATAAAACCAAGTACAAGTAGCATGAGTAGACTTGTGTTAACTGATCGATCAATGCATTTGTAAGCACAACGAGGAGAAGGAACTACATGAGATTCATAACATGTGAGTAATACGACTGCAAGGAACATTAAGTAAGTTGACATCAAATCGAGGTAACCAGGGGAGAGTTGTCTTTGGTATAACAGACAAGAAACCAGGGATAACTCGGCTACCCACACATAAGGAGTGTGACAAGCATCCACTCTAGAAACAACTAGAGCATCTACAATGGTAGACTCTGTATGCACAATCATGGAATAAGAACCAATAGAAGATAATTAAAGCGCATGTCATTTTACTTTGCTTAACCCACACGTAGAACTCTATAGCGAACGTATAGTTTGCCATCCTCTGAATCGTTCAATAGAATGGACATTGAGAATATGATCGGTTTGGGAAGCAATTTGTATGTCTGCGTTGCTAAGAGAACCAAAGTCATTAGTATCACAGCATAAGAAGTTTTGAGAAAACTGTATTCAACACAACTCCACTAGCCTACGGAAGAGTCATACAATTCTAGGAGTCAAACAAAGTTAACCTACGCGTTCCCCATACGTACGATTTGAAATGTTATGGAAAAATAGAGTGATTCGCGCACTAGATTGGGTGTTTGGCTTTATGCTATACCTTCTAAAGTGAAGGATTTTGATGTCATGTTCTTATGCACCCGTCTCACTGCGAAACGGAAACCAGCACTAGGTTTTGCCTACTTCGCTCATCAGCGTGGTAAACATTTCCATCGCTCACAGATCCTCACTGTTTCCTCTACTCTAGGGAGATTATACTACGATCACCTCAACATCTTTTCCTCTCACCTAAATCTCGATTGAGATCCTGACGACACAAGTTTCTACCTTATGGTACTAGTAAACAGCTTTGCCAAAAGTGAAAGCCCTATTCTTCTGTCTTTTGTAGGTAAGGATTAGGTGCAATAAAGCGTACCATCGTTCACAATGGACAATGATCCAACTTGCTATGATGATTGCCCTCTTCTACTTCATCTCATTTGTTGAAGGCGTTGATAGCACATCAATAAATGTCCTCTTTTAGAGCATTTCGATCTCACTTTTCTATTGGTTGACCACTTCTTGATGAGATCATGTGAGATCTAGATTGTGTAATGATTAGCATAAAAACCATCACCCTTTATGATTGGCGAAGTGGTATAGGTTTTCATTTCGACCACAAACTTGCGAGTAGGAATAGAACTCATAACGGTCATGTCTTTGACGTTCTTTGGCTGATTATGGCCCAATCGAGAAACTTGAGATGCCTATCACAGACTTCAAGTGCTCTCCATTCCATAATGCACAGTCTCTATCAAATTATTAAAGGTCTTTGCTTGTATTGCCTCGAGAACCCTTATACTTTTTCAATAGAGTACTACTATGGATTCGGCAAATCTGCGCGAGCAACATAAAAGAGCGATCCTATCGTTGAAGCCACTTCGATTTGTGCATGACCTTCGACGTCAAACATCAGATTACAATAGAATTACCATGACATCATACAATTATACTTTGATGAACTTTTCTCTCCAGTAAGAATATCACCGATATTTTTGTCGTTACAAAGTACCTATCCACACTGTCAATCACTATTGAAGCTAGTATTTATGAGTTTTTATTGTGTTAGAAGATAGTGGCAAAGAGGAGTGAAACAACGGAGACTAACCATCTCTCTTTTATCGCCCTTAATACAACTATGATCGTTCTCTCGAGATCATCCAAAGCAGAGCCCCCTTCTCGACTAAACAGTTGCTACACAACCCTCTTTTTGTTGCAACTCTGTTTATGGCTCCACCTATGAGTCACTCATAGAACCCGGTCTATAGGAGAGTTCATAGAACTTTATTGGCTAATGTTGTTTGATATCTCGTTGATTATCTTATTCTCCTGAACTCTGGCTATATGTATTTCGAAGGGAAATAATCTGTCCTTCCACCTCAAAAAATGGAACTTCTCACAAATTCCACAGAATATTCTTGGATATACAGTGGAGAGTACCACTTCATTTAGTGAAAAAGGTAGTGAGATAATCTAAGTTCCCACCTTTTCCACACTCCGAATCTTGCTCTCCTACTATCGTCGTGTGGAGGTTCTCATTCCCTGCGATTCTCCTCTCTTATGCGTAGACCATTGTACATTGAGCTTTGTCCATTGGTAAGATGCTGATTTATTGGTTGAGTTGCAGGGCCAGACTAGGTGCTCCGTACTTGCAAAGTCACATTTTCATATTTCCAGAGATCGCCCGCGCTAATTGCATATATTCACTCTGTGCGTCTGACAAATATTGCGTGTTATAATGACAATACAGCAAGAAAATACAGACACTTACATGATGCCGTACAGAGGAGTCCTTGATGTACTTCAACCTCACTTTATTGAGTAGAGATGTGAGGTAACTCGTCCCTACTGACAAATTTAATTTTGGAAGAGTGAATTGCTGCGCGTTGCACTGCTTCTCATACCTACTTGAGTTACGAGCCAAGATGCATCTTCAATAAAGAGACAATATGCGCGTAAAGTATTCCGTTTCACAGAAAAGGAATTAAAAATTGCACGCAGCCTTATTGGAGTTGCGAGACTAAAGAGAGTATTTTCACAAACATGAATAAAAACAAGTAAGTTTAGGGGAACTCTCACCCTTAACTTGAGGATATAACAAGGAGGAACTCTTACTCACTTGTTGGGATAAAGAAAAGGAACTCTCACCAATTCGTTTACTACAAGCTTAGGTCTAGGAACTCTCACCAAGACTCCAAAACTCTTCAAATTGAGATCAAACACTCAATTCTGGAAGAACAACTCGACTCAACAAGTCCAAGTTAAACAAAATACTTTTGGTATTTTTTGTGCAAATTTCTGGTATATGTTTCATTATCATCAATCAGCTATATATAGCTAAGTTACAACCTCTTCACTTGCCTTAAACAACTGAAAATCAGAAAAAAAATAAAGCCGTTTTACAATTAATCCTATACGGCCTCTAACTGAAAATAAAAGGTAAATATAATGTTACAACAGACACAATTACCTAACATACTGAAATATAAACTACTAAAATCAGACTTAAACAAGGAAAAAAAGAATTAAAAAAAAACGCTACCAAAGCTGCAGTTTACACAGCACTTAAAACGCGTAACTGTCCAATATTCAAACAAATTGAATAATTCAAACAGCCATGCTTAACCTTTAACCGCCCCATTTAATGACTCCAATTCAAGCAGAATTAATCAGCAATAAAAACCCCAAAACGCTCCAATCAATTCTCATAAACCCAGCTTAATTTGTTCAGTCCAAATTCAGTCCAATTCAAATTGTAACCGTCCTATTTAGTTGCATGGTAACGGCCCAATTTAATTGGCTGATTAATCCTTAATCACCTTTTATTCAGCTATAACACCATAAAACGTCTCCATCTTATCCATTTAACTGATCATAATCAGATTAATAATCAGTCCAATTCCCCCTTTTCAGATTTTCCAAATTCCCACTTTCCAGATTGTTT